>JASDQU010686583.1:0-12651 GCA_032191745.1 Picea mariana
TGATTGTTTATTTATTACTACTCATTATTGGATAATAATTCTACATTGATATAACATTTGAAGAAAATGATTATAATTACATTATTACTGATTCACCCCCCCCTCTCAGTAATCCAACACCTGGGCAGCTTTCAAATTCTGTTTAATTCTTATCATTTGGTCTTTCATCTCTTTGAGCAACTTTGGCCCAACTACTACTCTGTCAGCTAGATTATCCCAGCTCACTGGAGTATTGCACTTTCTTCCATAAAGTGCTTCGAATGGGCTCATCTTAAACGATGTAGGATACCCATTATTGTAGGCGAATTCTACCAAATGCAGGTAGTCTTCCCACCTTGATGGTTTATCCATCACATGCATTCTCAGTATGTCTTATATTACTCTGTTCACTCTTTCTTTCTAATCATCAGACTCAGGATGATACATTGTACTAAGGTTCAGATTCGTGCTGAATCCCTTAAACAGTCCTTTCCAGAAATTTGTGGTGAATTTTGGGTCCCTATCAGACACAATTGTCTTAGGAATTATGTGCAAGTGTGCCACTTCTTTTAAGAATATATCAACAACATCTGTTGCCCTGTGAGTGGTTTTCAATGGAATAAAATGCATATTTTTTGTAAGCTTGTCCACCACCACCATGATTGAATCATGCTGCTTGCTTGTTCTGGGCAATCCTATGATAAAATCCATTGTCACCACTTCCCATTTCCACTCAGGAATGGGTAAAGGATGCAGCAACCCTACTGGGTGCTTATGCTCAGCCTTAACTTTCTAGCACTCCATACATCTAGTGATGTATTCAGCGATATCTTTCTTCAGACATGGCCAAAAGTAATGGCTTTTTACTGCTGCCATAGTCTTCTGATATCCAGGATGTCCAGCATAAGCCACGTTATGCATTTCTTTTAGAATTGACAGCTTCAATTCTCAAACATTGGGTATATACACTCTGTTTTTATATAGAAGTAAGCCATCAGTTCCCAAGGTGTAAATTCCCTGGGTCTATGGTCTTTCACGTTGCTGTATCTTTGCTACCAGACCTCTGTACTACAAATCAACATTTGCAGCTTCCAAAATTCTATCCTTAATCTCAGTCATGTACATGCTAATGGATGTAGCATGTAATTCGTGCACTTTTCTACTGAGTGCATCAACCACCTTATTTTCTTTCCCTTTGATATGCTTGATATCAAAGTCATATTCACACAGAAACTCCAGCCATCTGGTTTTCCTGGCATTTAAAGTCAGCTGATCAAATAAATACTTCAGACCATTGTGTTCTGTTCTCAATTTGAATATCCTTCCCATGAGGTAATGTCTCTATTTCCTCAATGCGTGGATGATTGCTGCTAGCTCTAAATCATGAGTGGCATAATTCCGTTCATGCTCTTTCAGCTTTTAGGACTCATAACAGATTACAAATCCCTCTTGGCTGAGAAATCCTCCCAATCCCTCCTTACATGCATCTGTGCACACCACAAAATCCATATTTGGATCTGCAATCTTCAGGATTGGAGCACTGGTTAACAACTTCTTCAATCGCTGGAAACTGCTCTCACACTCTTCAGTCCACTGGAACTTCTTCTCCTTCCTTTGCAAGGAAGTAATAGGGTGAGCTAACTTTGAGAACCCTGCTATAAACCTTCTCTAATAGCTTGCCAAACCCATAAAAGATATAACTTCTGCCACATTCCTTGGCATTGACCATTCTTGGATGGCCTCAACCTTTTCAGGATCCACAATGATCCCTTCTTCTGAAATAATATGTCCCAAGTAATGAATCTACCTTTGATAAAATGAGCATTTTCTCAACTTGGCATACAACTGGTGTTCTCTCAACACTTGCAGAACCATTCTCAAGTGTTGTTCATGCTCTTCCTCTGACTTGGAATACACCAAGATGTCATCCAGGAAGACTATGACAAACATTTCTAAATAGTCCCTAAATACACCATTCATTAAGCACATGAAAACAACAAGTGCGTTTGTCAGTCCAAACGGCACCACTGTGAATTCATAATGATTGTACCTTGTTCTAAAGGTGTTCTTGCTAATGTCCTCATCATTTATTCTCACTTGGTGATATCCTGATATGAGATATATCTTCAAAAATATTCTCACACCCTTCAACTGATCGAAAAGATCATCAATCCTTGGTAGAGGATACTTGTTCTTGACAGTTACCTTATTCAACTACTGGAAATCAATGCACAGTCTCAACATTCCATCTTTCTTCTTCACGAATAGGACTGGGGCACCCCAAGGTGACACACTTGGGTGAATGTACCCCTTCTTCAAAATCTCTTCGAGCTGCAATTGCAACTCTTTCAGCTCTGGCGTACTCATTCTATAAGGAGCCTTCAAAACTGGAGTTGCTTCAGGCATCAGATTTATAGAAAAATCGATGTCCCTCTTCGGAGGTAGTCTAGGTATCTCTTGAAATACGTCCTTGAACTCTTTGAGTACCTCATGGTATCCAATATTTGAGACTACATCTCTGCATGCTTCTTCCACATGAGCTATAAATAATTGACAGCCCTTCCTGTAGCACTTCTTCAACTACATGGCTGAGATTTCTCTGACAGCCACATCTTTGGGAATTCCTTGGACTGATTTCTAATTTCCCTCTTTGTCCAGGCATGTAAACCTCTTGTTACGACAGTCCAGGAGGGCATGGTGTTGGTCCAACTAGTCCATCCCAATTAAGTAGTCATAAGAGCCTAAAGGCAGAATATTCAATTCAACCTTAGTGCTCAATCCTTTCATGTCCACTGAACAAGACTTAACCAATTCAATGACCTTCCTTTTGGTTCCTGTGGATGACTGCACTATCCAAGACTTTTCATGTTTGCTTCTTGTTAAATGCAGACTTTCCACCACCCTAGGATCTACATAACTATGGCTAGCCCCTGAATCAATTAAAATAATGAGTGGTCAGTTGTTAATCATACCTTCCACTTCAATCATGTGCGATTTAAATTCTTCTTGCTTGTTGTCTAGGGCTACATAGATCCTTGGCATCCTGCTGCCCATGTCCTCCACTTCTTCAGCTTATTGAACAATATGGATAACTCTTGCTTTGCCATTTTTATGGGGACAATCTCTGTATTTGTGGTCCCCTTTACAGCCCCAACACTGAATGGGCATCTGTCTCTACCTTTGTTCTCCCACTTCAGCCATTCTTGGCTCTCTAAATGATGGATGTACTTGAGGATTATTTCTGAAAAAGGGAGGTTTGTTTCCCTTCTGCCTCTGATCCTTCTGAAACTTCCTCTCATCATTCCAAGCCTTCCGTATGGTAGGATTTTCTCTTTGTTGTTCAAATAAGCATTTATCCCTTCTTATGGTTTCTTCCATAGTATTAGGATCATCATACTGAATCTTGTCACCAATGGAAGGTGGCAGTCCACTCAGATACCTCTAAATTTTGACAGCCTCATCTTTGATGAATGAAACATACTTCAGTAGTTCTAAGAAACTTTGTTCGTATTCATCAATGGTCATGCTACCTAGCTTGAGTTCGAAGAACTCCTTCATCTTTCTGTCATAGTATCTTTTAGTCAGGTATTTCTTCTCGAAATACCTCTTGAACTCCTTCCAAGTGATATCTTTCTCACTAATGTGCTGCACCTGCACAAACTGATCCCACCACATGGATGCTTTTCTATTTAGCTGATACATCGCAATTCTTCCTTCTGCATGTGCGGAATAATTCTGCAGTTGGAAATATTTCCTCATGCTTAGTAACCATGTTTCAGCATATTCCTCCTTCTTATGTTCACCATCGAACGTTGGAGGCTTGATCTTGTTCATCTCCCCTTTCAATTCATCCATTCCATATTTTCAATGTTTTTTGGTAGGAGACAAGCTTGAACTACTGCGTGCCTCCCTACTGTAATGCTTCTGGGAGCGACAATGATGTCTGATACTACTCCTCGATCTTCTTGTCCTCTCAGGGGTCCTGACACTTCTTGATCTCCTTTTTCTCTTAGGGATTTTGTGACTCTCTGTCTTTCTTGATCCCCTTCCCTTCTCCAATTTCCTTTCTATTCTTTCCAGGCTCTTCAACATTTTAAAGTTGAATTCACCCTACCGGTCCCTGACTTTCATGAGATTTCGGCTATCAGTTCGACATGCCTGGGCATCTCTTTGCAATCCTTCAATGATTTTCATTATGTACCCCTCCTTGTATAATTCTCTTCCATGCCCATTGGAGTTCGATCCTTCGACTCCCAGGTTGACATCTCTTCCTTCTCTTTCATCCCCTGAAATGGAGGCGATCCACACCTCTTCCATTTCTATACTCAACGTCGATTAACTGGTGTCCTAACACTCATTGAACTCTGCACATGCAATGTGTAATCAATCCAAAGTTTGTCAGGCCTTAAACCTTTAATAAAATCACAATAATCATAAACCAACGTGAGTGAGAAACATTTAACTTCACAATGGTTTTTGAGCTCTGTTGGCTCTACAATTTTTGGGACTTCAGGTTTCCAATACCCGGGAGTTCACTATGCAGTGACTCCTAACTTCTTGTCACTACAATCCCCGAAATCTGAAATTTTAGTTTCCTTGCTCTCCAGGCCACAACACAGCTATCGCCCTTAAAACCTGTTATGGTTCTTCAGTGTCCGATGGCTTCGGGACTTCGGGTTTTAGGACTTTGGGTTTTCAGTACCCGAGAGTTCACTATGTAGTGAATTCCAACTCCTTGTCACTACAATCCCCAAAATCCAAAATTTCGATTTACTTTATTCTCTGGGCCCATAGCACAGCTGTCGCCCTTAACCGCAGTGGCGCGTGGCACGTTCCGAAGGATCCACGTCTCCATCGGTGATGTCTTCGGGTCCCATCGCTCTCGCCTATCTTTTCAATTTCCTGGCACGTGGTACACATCCATGCACCCATGTCCATTCCAATAAAAAATCCAATGGTTAGGTCCCCTCTCAGATCTACGGCGCAGATCTTTTCGGTGTTTCGGGGTTTCATGTATCACGTTGCCCATGCTCTTGTGCAACTCCAAAGGGTTTTTAAATCCTACACACACTTTCCAGATCCGACGGTCATGAGGGTTCATCTTCCCTCCCAAACATATCCTAAGGCTCCATCACTTCTGGTGTGGAGTCCTCTCTCCCTGTGGCCATAGACCACACCGGTTGCGGTTTCACAACACCGTTATACCTCCTGAGATTGTAGGCATGGTCAAGTAACTCCTTGACACTCTGGATCATTCTAAGGTATGGAATTGGTCCTCCAGACATAATTTCTCCTCACACCCTCGGTCCAAACACCACTCAACTGGCCCATCTAGGCTCAGTGTCAAAACCTTGGTTCTGATACCAATTTGTAACGCACCTTTTTCTGTTACCAAGGCTTAATCGCTCTGATACCAAATTGTAGCAACCTACTTTTTACAATACTCATACAGGAATTATATAATCCACATGCATTTAAGCGAGAAATACATTTAAGCTCAGAGTAAGCATAATAATTATTACTAACATGAATAATCCATGGAAATAACATTAATCCAAATGCATAGTAGAATACATGATAAATTTAAATACTCAGACATGCAGAAACGTAATATGGTACTTATCTTTGAAACTGTGGTAATTCCACCAACCATGTGCAGGCCTTCCACGAACCTCCCAGCCTTAGACCACACTGCTCGCTAGCTCAGTAGTGGGTCACCCCCGAGCTAGGACTAAGCTCCACCCCAAGGCAAGGAATCCTAGGCTAGGCTGAGGTTACAGGGAAAACAACACAGAATGACCGGAAGGATTCTTCCCAGGATGCCATCTTATGCCCACGACTTCCAAACTCTCATTCCCCACATGCTTGTTCTGCCCGGGAGTATACACCTTCACAAGCACATTCCATCAGTGCTACACCTCCCTCTCTAGGTCTTGGAAACAGGTCAGATCAGGAAGTCTCAGAGCCCAAAGCTGGTGCTAGACACTCTCTGGAAGAAACCACTTCCCAACAAACTCTCTCACCTGGAAAGATTTGCTCATAGGCCTGACAACCTGCCTCTTCCAACAACAGTCACCTCCCTCACCTAGAGAGAGGTCATACACGGGCTCAATCACAACTTGCACTAGCTAGCAAGCCACATGCAGTCCATCTCTGCATGGCCACCACAGCCAACTGGGAATATAGACACAGGCTTCCCAAACAAGCTCAGCAATGACGGCAAGGTCTCACGATGATGGTTTTTGGGATTGCATGACAAGCAATTCCTGTAGGGATATACATAGACTCCACAACTCAGAATAGAGAGGGTGAACCCGACTTTTTAGAAACGAACACAGGTTTCTCAGCTCTCATAAACAGAGGGTGTACACAGATTTTCAGAAACAAACACAGGCTTTTCTGGCTCTCAGGAATGCACGAGGTATTCTTATAGAGGTTGGGTCGGTCGTATTGTTCAGAGCTCCGTACACGCTCAGGCAATCGGGTGGAATGGAGGAGGTACCCCTCTCACGGCTCATCTTGGCTATTTTATTTGCATGCACCAGGGTTGACACTTGTCACCCTTGGAACTGCATGCGTTCCATTAGCATGCATCCCCTTTGCACGTTTTCCCCTTGCCAAGAACTTAGGTTAAAAATAAAACATAAAATGCACATTTTCTTTGGAATAATAATAAAATATTATTCCCAAGGCTTAAGCCCCTAGGCTCAACACTTAGCCCCTTTTCCCACCTTCCAGCCCCTAATTCCTTGCCCACTCTATGGAAGCTCAGTCCCCCATCACTCATTCATCGTGGTCGGTCTGCACGTGGCGGTGCTTATATTTTATTAATGTGCTACATACATATAGGTACAAAATTAGGCCCTTGGCCTCCAACCCTTAGGCTCTCTGGCCTAACAATCACATAATCCCACCGGCTTATACAAACTTGGCTCACCAGCCTATAAGACATTTTTACAACTCATTTCATAAACAATATTTACAACTAGGCTCGGCCTTGGGGACACTACAATTAGCTTGCAGATCTATCTTTCTTTCTCTTCTTCTCTCCCCTCCCTGCGCACCCAGCTGCAGGGTTGATCTTTGCACCCAACCAAAGATCTTACAACATAGACTTCTCTCACAACACAATACTTCTCTCTCAACAATAACAACAATCACTCATCATAACATAATCTAACCCATCCCAGGTCCTCTTGACCTTTATTTATACATTACAATGACTCTTGGACAACCTTAGCCTGAAACCTAGTTGTCAAAACCCTGAGTACCAAAACCCTAGGTGTCTAAAACCCTAGGTCAACTTGACCTGCATTTTTAGGGCTTCACTAGCCTGTCTTTTCTTCTTTCCCGCAAGGTGCTCCAAAGCATCCATTGGTGGATTTTTTTGCTTGCTGATTTGTCCACGATCCATATTCCTTTCTAATCTATCATCCTTGATCTCCTCATCCAATGAATTACTTTCTCTTACTTTGCTCTATCTTTTCTTCTCTTTTGTCCACTTCGACCCAATATTAGTCAACTTGTCTTCCACGTAGTTCGTACTTCGTCTTATTTCTTCCTTTTTCTTCACGTTCTTCCTTAACCTTCAACCACCACTCCTTTTTTCATTAACTTCCTTCATCAAGATCAGGATGGGACTTAATGTCCAAGGATATACCATACACTGCTAGTGGCCCTTCGAGTCAACCCGACACCTTGAAACCATGATGATCTCGTTCTTTAACTCACATGGGCATCTTCGTCTTTTGGTGCAAGTCTCATGAAATTCACACTCTTTCCTTCGCGCTCCCAAAGCTCCTGGTTCCAGCTTCTCATTCACCGCATTTGTCCTGCATGCGACCTCAGGCCATGACCATGGGCCCAACTACTAGGCGCATCACGATTTTGCATTTCGGGGGCCTTCTCATCACTTGACTACACTCTCCCAATACCCAATATTGTGAAATTTCCCTTCTTCATATCGATGGTCAGATATGTTATGCATACGATGACCACGATTGCTCCCAAAACTCCTGAAATTTGCTTCTGTGAACCATCAGATCGAATGCAACCTGTCCCTATAAGATCCACGGTCCAGATCTAATCTTCATCGTATCAGGATTTTGCATCTCACGAAGTTGAAAGGCTACTCACATCCCTTCTCCCGATTCCCGAATCTATGACTTCGCTAGAGTCCGATCAATGGTCCACGGGTTTCCTTGATCCAATGGCTCAGATCAACTCACGATTTCACATTTTGCGAGTCCTCATGACTCTGCCCTTGGACTTTTCCGACTCGCAAAACCGCGAAATCATTGATCCTGCGCCACGTGCCCTTCTGAAGTGAATGGTGTAGATCATTTCATGAGTTTGCACTTTGCGAGTCCTTAGGAATCTGCCCTTGGAATTTTTCGACTGGCGAAACTGCGAATTCACTGATCCTGCGCCACATGCCCTTCTGAATTGAACGGTCTAGATCATTTCACGAGTTTATACTTCATGAGTCCTTACGACTTTGCCCTTCGACATTTCCACTCTGTGAGTTAGAAAAATGATGATCTCTCGCCACGTACCCTTCCCAACACCAACGACTCGGATTGACCTTGCGACTTCGGACCTCTGTCTGACGTTAAACTTCATGCAACTTTATGATCTCGATCGCCCGAGGGCCGCAAATTTGAACTTCGAATGGAATCTCCTCTGCTGAAAACTGAACTTACTCGCTCGCTCGATTTGAGTCCATATTAGACCGCTCTAAGTGTTGTTCTTTGTGCTCATGGTTGCGACCCTTGATAATTTGCGATAAATTTTGACGAAGGGGTCGAAAACACACCCTTCGACTGGATTTTGAGGGTATTTGAGCTGTTTAGACCTCAAACATTTTCATTCTTACTGTGGAAATCATGGGCAGAATGCCACATGATTTACACCAAAATGCTCTTGAGGGTAAACCTTAATTACTTCTTGAGTCCTCTTGGGCCCAAGATATGATCAATTTTATGACGGTTATTATGCACTTTTTCCACATGTACATATGTGCTTTTCATCTTTTGAAGGAGCTTTTTGAAGAATTTTATGATAAAACGGTATGATCGACATAAGGTACGTATGATTCATGTTTAATGATTGTATAGAGAATAATTTATCATGTTTTCATGCTTCCAAGGATCTGATTCATGTTTTTTGATGTTTCAGGGAAAAAATGCACTATGTTTATGCTTCTGACACTCTGTCCAGCACTCATTCCAACACTCGTTCCGATACCTGATCCGACACTCCTTCCAGCACTGTGTATTTCACAAAAACGAAGGGAAAATTGGTGGTTATGGTATTGGCAGCCAATGATGGGTGAATCGAGAACATGGGTTTTGTTCATCCTTATCCCCTCTAGCTACTGAACTCTTGACAACTTGATTTTGGGTTGTTATGGTGGGTGATTATTGGCTCACTCTATTTCCTGAGTTAGGGCACCATTAATAAAAATTTCAAATTTTAGAAGTGGTTCAAAACTCCTGTGGTCGACCACTTGGTCTGTAAACATTATGAATAACACCGTGGTGGTCAGATAATTGTTAAGTAGTAGAATAAGTCATGTGTTAGAGCCAAAAATGATTTTGTCTCTGTTTTTGCATTTTTCAATTGCCAGAATTGTATAAGACTATGTTTTTCAAGTTTTAATGGTGAAATTGTTTTGTTGAGCTCGTGGTGTGCATTTGAGAAGTGACCATGACTTGCTAGGGGGCACACCAATAGTATGGTAACTGTCTTTGTGTTGTTTATGAATTTCATAGTTTAGTTGTTCTCTTTATTTTCTGTACATGCATATTTTTCATTGTGTTAGTTAGTTTGTTGTAGTTTAATTGTTTTGATTCTCTTTTGCAGGTTAGAATGATGAGATGTGTTAACATGTATTGATATTGTAGATTAGGAACAGATTTGCAAATCCCTAGACTAAACCCATGTGTAATTAGATATTAGATTATGCTTTCTTTTATGATTTTGTAGTCAAGTTTAAAACATAATTTTATTTAGAATAGAACAGAGTTTTTATTTGGGTTCTCTTCGACAAGAATTTGATGGATGGATAGAGTTAATTCCAGTTTTTCATTATAGTTTCTTATCTCATTTTAATATAGATCTTGTTTAATTATTTGTTGATTAATGTAGTTGTTAGCTTACTTTTAATGTCATGTTTTAATTTATGTTTTCAAGCACTTTCTTATTGTAGTTTGAACTTGAATTGTTAGAATAGATGTAGCATAGTTTCATTTATGTAATTTGCTTTCCTAGAATTAAATTGCAATTATATTTCTTAGTTAATGGATGGATCTAGTTTTTCTTACAAAGTGTAGAAGTATAATGATGATCTCATTATGTTGTTGATGGTTCATATATCAATATGCAAGGTATTTAACATTGTTTTGTCATGGCTAAACTCTCATTGGATTGTTTAATCCATACTTTTCACTTTTCCATTGAGATTAGTGTTGAGCTTATACCACTGGAATTTCCTTTGTTGTCAAGTGACATCGATATATCATCCGACACCGAAGACGTTCACACAACCACCAGCATTATATTTGAATTGTCATAGGTTAAAAGATAGTTTTCCTGCTTTCATAGCTTAGAAAATATTTTTATTGTGGCTGTAGGATAGATAGACATTTCCTTGATAGATTAGATAGTAGTTTGATTATCATAGGTTCAAGGTTAGTTGCTAGTCTTTATTCCTTTCAATAAAATATATTTCATTTCATGCATCAGAAATAGTTTTTCATTGAGCATTTAGTCCAGTTGCCTCTTAGATTTCCTTTCATGCATTAGAAATAGTTTTGCATTGAGCATTTAGTCCACTTGCCTCTTAGGCTAGATAGTTGTTCAATGAGAAGTTTTACTTTGATTACTTGCAGTAGTTAGTTTCCTTTGCTTACTTGTCTATTTGCTTTAGTAGGTTAGATAGTTGTCTTTTTCTTTAGTAGGTTAGTTAGGTGTCTTTACTTACTTGTCTATTTCTTTAGTAGGTTAGTTAGGTGTCTTTGCTTGCTTGTCTATTTGCTTTAATAGGTTAGATAGGTGTTTTTTCTTGCTTGTTTATTTATTTTCTTTCATAGGCTAGATTCTCATTGAATATAGGTTGGCAAGTTAAAATAGTTTTCTTTTTTTAGTTGCTCATTATTATGCTTAGTATTTTGCCTTTGCTTATTGTTGAACTAGTTTGATTTGAATAGGGTTTTTGACTTGCTTTCCTTAGGATTATCCATCAATCCTTGGCCCAAAAGTACTTATGTTACATAGTTTCAATTTGCTTAGTAGGGTTTTCTCATTAGATAGCTTTGCTCGGGTAGATTAGCCTTAGATAGCTACCTTCCTTGGTTAGACTATACTCCTACCAACCCTTCTATATTTGGAATATATTTTTCTATAACTCTAAGTTTACTTACCCCGAGTTGACAATTTAATTGACGGTTTTTAGTGTGTTTTTAGTGCATATACAACACCCATAATTTTTGGCGCCGTTGTCCGAGACTTGTCTTAAGGTAAGAAGTAGTTAGGAAATAGATCATTCCTAGACCTTAGTATTAGATTGGTGGCAGGGGAACTTTAAGGCGAGAGGTAAGAACCTGCGCATCTGCTATAGCAGCTTCCCCCAAACCCAATGGTAGTTTTTCCTTTTTTTTTTGTTTTCTTTCATGAATAGACTTAGAAACCCAATGATAGATTTTTCTTTTTGCTTTTATGAATAGACCTAGAGACCCAAAGGGAGATACATTAAATCTAAATCAGACCTTTCAACCAAGGTTCCTTCCGACCTTTTTTGGGGGAAGGAACGTTCCACTCATAAGCTCCGCAGACCGATACCAAAAAGTAGGAGCTAGCTCAACTCAAAGAGCTAAAGTAGTCTCTGAAGAGACTAACGCGGGGAGAAGTATAGAACAAAAATTGAATCATCAATAGTATTGGGACAGGAGGCAAGACCACTCGAGCCTTCTATAGAACCAAACAATACAACCTTTGTTTTCTTACCACCATCAGGAAATCCTAACTTTGTGGACATCATCTTTGTGTGAACCAAGTTTTATCAAATGGCAAGATGAATTCATAAGAAACGATTAACCGGAGGGAACTTTCTCAAATCCTAGCAGCAGTCGGGATTTCTTCTTTTAAGGAAGAACACATCTTGACAATAGCTAAGAACTTGTCTACCTCTCCCAAAATATTAGAATAATCAAGGTCCTATGAGCTAAAAAATGACTTTCCTTGCCAAAATGCGAAGGAAGATGAAAAATTATGGACTACATCCAGTGGAGAGCAATCATTAAGACCTAATATTGAGGAGTTCTCAACATCCATCTCAACAAATCCTTTATGTACTTTAGAAATCAAACATCCATAAGAAAAGGATCTGCACAACATGATGAAGGAGAGCATAGAAATTATTGTTGATGAACATCAAGATTACATTGAAATTTGGTTTCAAGAGGTCATCAGGCCATAATACTATTCTCTTATTCAACACCTTCTGATGCCCAAACAGGTAGGTTGGTTGGTTCTTCATATCCAAGTAATCATTGTGGTAAATTTTTCATACATGGATATGAATATGTTTCTTATCTTGCTCCATACATGGTTACATTGGAAGAGTTCTTACACTTGAATAAAGATTTTCCCTTTCTTTTTAGGTAGGGTAGG
>JASDQU010686583.1:12671-31252 GCA_032191745.1 Picea mariana
AGGTTGGTTGGTTCTTCATATCCAAGTAATCATTGTGGTAAATTTTTCATACATGGATATGAATATGTTTCTTATCTTGCTCCATACATGGTTACATTGGAAGAGTTCTTACACTTGAATAAAGATTTTCCCTTTCTTTTTAGGTAGGGTAGGATAGTAAATAAAATTTGCATGTTGTTAGTTTAGCTTAGATTCTAATGCAACCTCACTTTACATTTTATTTTAATATAATAACTATGAGATACAAGTTCCAGTGACTTGATCTCATTAGTCTTTGATATTTTAGAGTGTGTTTTTTTTCTAGAGACTTCTGTAGGTATTTATTTCACCAGGAATAGACAATTTCAAGGAAATATAAAAGAAGGATTCATCTTCGAAACATTGCTATACTTGAACCTTGTTGTCTGCTAAGCATCAAATTAATAATGACTTGCTGTAATTAGCCATGTTTTTGCAAAGACTTTCATCTTATTTTTCTCAAGGCATCTTAAATAGTAGTTGCTCTTGAACCTTCACCACTATATAAGGAAGTGACACCGTAACCATCAAGCTTAGAGGCGTCTCATACAATTTTCCCAAGAAACCTAAGTAATTGAGTAAAGTATCTTTATTAAAGAGTAACAAGGAGGTCTGATTAGCGGTTAGTCATGGAAACATAACAATAGCTTACAAAAGAAGAAAGTGAGTTGATCCTAGAGATACCTTTCTATTCTTTCTCAATGGTACCATCCACTACACACTAAATAGCTTGATTATATCATATCTTTAGATAGGCCATGTCTGCTTAAGTACCCCTTACATTAGGACAATCAATAAGGAATATATATAACGAAAAGTCATCCTCTAACATAAATACCATCCCAATAAAAAGAAAGCAAAAGTTGTTTTCAGAGTTGTCCCCCCCATCTTCTTGCATAAAGAAATCTTATACTAAAATCTTAAAAGATAGAGGGCCAGTCTCTGAGGATGTAAGAGGCTAACCCATCAGGATATTGAACAAGTGTGCTGGCAGCGGGTATTGACCTGTGGTATGACTAGGTAAACTTGTCGGAGTACTGAACAGGCTTGCTGGCAGCGGGGCATTCTACCTAGCGAGGATGATAATCTGACAAAATAAATAAATAATAAATTTAAACTTGTCCTGATGTACGTCATTAATTTTAGACAAAGATGACATGAAGTATGTATGGTTAAGCTAAGGTTAATGAACTCCATAAACTTTCCATTAGGAAATAACTCTAAGACTATCTTGAAACTCTCTTACCTACCTCTTCTTAGATCTTTTATCTTATAGGTGGGGCCATCTTCTAACCGTCTCGTCAGACCAATCTGTGAAATTTTATCTTTACACTTGACATACTATAAATATTCAACTATTAGGGTATACTGACTAGTTTCTTATACTTTTGATTGTGAGGTGTCACAATACTTAGGTGTGGGTGAGGGGTTCATGAGCTGACAAATGATCATTGTCTAGAGAAATAAAGATTTGCAAGAATTTTTGTATTATTTTCATGATACAGGTTATTACATCAACAATCATTTTATCTTGAAGTGATAAACTCCTGTGTGCTATAAATTTTTGTATATATCCTTAACAGACCTCTCTGTTGGTTTATTTTTGTTATAGGTTGTTCATTGTAGGTTTGACATTACATTTTCTATGCTTGTTACAGGTTGTTCATTATAGGTTTGACATTACATGTTCTATGCAAGTGGATTGACTGAGCATGGTGGAAAAATCAACAACAATGGAACACTCTTAGCCTGTCTCAACTCTTATTCACTATGTTCGTGGCCTATGAGGAATCAATTTCCTCAGCCACAAAGATCCCAAGAGTTGGAGAGCGCTGATTTAAACACCACCTGTTGCCAAGAGAAAGCTATAACAGGGTTTTCAAAACTAAATTTCATAACATCTCTGGATCTAAGGGATACTCTAAGGAGTGGATAAAAGAGGAGCTAATCAACCCTCTCATAGTCATCACTAGATTGATTACATGTGAAGGTAGATATTCCGTCTTTAAATCCTGTCAATTTCGATTATTAGCTCACTTTCAGTTCAATAAGCCATTATAACTTTCCATTTTACTTCTTAAAGAGTCTTGAGAAGATGTCTTCCCAAGTGAGGAAGGATGCAACCAATCCCCATAACAACCTATTTCACCATGACCTTATCAAACTACTTGTCTTAGCCGAGTTGAAAAAACATGAGAAAATGTGGGATGAGTTCATTTACCAATTTGCAAACCCTCATCTCACAATCAATACTAGCAAGAAGACTCTTGATCCAGGGATTGTTACTCCACCCAAACCCTCATGCTCAAGCTATTCCTTTACCAAACCAAAAGTCCAAGAAACTTGTTGATACCCCTGCAGCCTCATCGAGTAAGAAGACCAAGAAGCCTATTGATAACCCCCCTTTAAAAATAGTAAAGACCAAGAATCCTATTGCTAATTCATGGCATGAGGACGTGCCATATATTTGGTATGGGGGGAGTTTCTTGAGCTAAAACAATGCTAAGAACCACCCATTTGTATAACAAAACCCATGAGAAGAGGAAGTAGGATTTTTGTCAAAATTCTGTGATATTGTCTTTTTACAATGTCTTGGGATATTATATCGGCAATTTTTTGTATTGGTATGCTAAATTATATACTGCTGACATCATTGTGTGTGTTATAATCTACTGCGCATTTTTTTTTATGCTATAGAAGACTACTTATACTTAACTACTCTATGTGACAAATACAGAGTGATTACAACTGCTAAATACTTATTGTCATATGTATTCCAAGCTTATGAAAAGAGGATCAGTTGTTTGAATTGTTACATATTGATGACAAGAAATAACAATTTTCCTGCCTACCAGTACAAACCAAGCCTTTTGTTAGTAACTGTTAGTTCTGTCAGTCACTAGTGATCAAATTTACTCTTTCATGTGATTGATAGGATTATTAGGTCAAATTGTTATATTTTCAAGATAAAATTCTCAAATACAATTTGACATATCTTGGTTGTAAAATTGTCATTGGTGTGTCTAGGTGTCAATACTACTCCCTCCACTCATCCAAGGTCGTAAATTTTCATCATGGTCATGTCATCATTCCTTGTCATCAATTTTCAAATGATTGTTTTGGTCAAAGTTCTACTTCAAAATTGGTTTCTGAATTAAGGAAGATTAATTTGACAAAAGTGAAAGAGGTTTTTGTCAATCATAGACCAATAAACAAAAACATCCTTCCTTATATGCATAGGTGTTATCATTTGAGATAAATTCCCCAAATACAGTCGCTATAGGAGGGTTTCTGCACATTTGGACAACTTGACTCAAAGTCAGTTTTTCAGAGGTTTGGAGAAGGAATTTGTAGTGCTTTATGGCTCCATTGTGTAGACGACATCATAAAATTTCCAACCATACCACTTTCAGCCCAAAAATCCTCTGGGAAGGCCTCCAAAATCCCTATCAAAGACCACATTGTGCTTCTACTAAGAGCACACTGCGTTTCTGCAAGTTTTGAGTAACCAACTTCAAGCTAGGATTCTGAACAAATGGGAAAGTAATTTTGAGACCTAGAGGATTTTTTTGTTCATAACATACCAAAATACAATAACCACTCTCATGTTTTGAATATAATTTATGGTTTGGGATGTATTCTATCATCTTATAGGCCTATGCTTTCAGAAAATAAAACACTCTGTTTTTCCTGTTTTAGTCATATTTTATTTTCATGTTTTTCTAACAACTGGAAGTGAATTTTTGAAAACCAAGAGAATTTTTTATCAAGGAAATATTAAAAAACAATAACCTCTCTCATTTTCTAAATATACATTATGGTTTTGGGTATATTCAATTCTCTTAGAGGCCTAGTTTTTCAGGAAATAAAACACTTTGTTTTTCTTGTTGTAGTCATGTTTTCTTGGTGTGTGTTCCTAACAATTGAAAGTGAATTTTTGAAAACCAAGAGAGGTTTTTGTCAAGGACATATTCAAAAACAAAAACCTCTCTCCGTTTTTACACAGGTTTTACTATATTGTAGTTACATTGTCATGTTGATACCTATTTTTCACAAGTTCGCCAAGCCAAAATTGTTGTCCTTATGGGAAGTCACTTTTGGAACTAATTTTGTAGAGATAAAATTTATGTTTTGCATGGTTTAAAGGATAGAGGGTATAATATACATCTAAAGGCTTCCTCACATGTCATTAGCAGCCTCCAAAAACTCCAAACCCTCGAGTTCAAACTTAGAGAGCATGAAACACTGAGTTGTCATTTACGCCATGTTAACGTTGTCCTATAAGCCAAGATGAATTCTCGACAGCATTAGGTTGATGATATTAACTGCCACCAATAATAATCTCTGGATGCAATTGAAACACCACGAAAATCCTAAGTCAAAATCCCCCGGGCAAGAGGGAGAATCTTCTAAAGCTAATCCACCCCCTCCTTCACAAGTTTAGTCATAAAGGGCAATTTCTTTTTGTTTGCAGTGGGACCTGCAAAATCTTAGGTGTGGGGGTAATGTTGGACCCGAGATATGATCACTTTTATGATGGTTATTATGCACTTTTTCCACATGTACATATGTATTTTTCATTGTTTGAAGGAGATTTTTGAAGAATTTTATGATAAAACAGTATGATCGACATAAGGTACGTATGTTTCATATTTAATGATTGTATCGAGCATAATTTATCATGTTTTGATGTTTACAAGGATCTTATTCATGTTTTTTGATGTTACAGGGAGAAAATGCACTACGTTTCTACTTCCGACACTCAGTACGACACTCATTCCAACACTTGTTTCGATACCCGATCCGACACTCCTTCCAGCACTGCGTATTGCACAAAAACGGAGGGCGACTTGGCGGTTATGGTACTGGTAGCCAGTGATGGGAAAATAAGGAACATGGGTTTTGTTCATCCTTATCCCCTCCAGCTACTGAAATCTTGACAACTCGATTTTGGGTTGTTATGGTGGGTGATTATTGGCTCGCTCTATTTCGGCAGTTAGGGCACCAATAATGAAATTTGCCAATTTTAGAAGTGGTTCGAACCTCCTATGGTCGACCACTTGGTCCGTAAACATTATAAATACCACCGTGGTGGTCAAATAATTGTTAAGCAGTAGAAGAAGTTGTGTGTTAGAGCCAAAAACGATTTTGGCTCTGTTTTTGCATTTTTCAATTGCCATAATTGTATAAGACTGCATTTTTCAGGTTTTAATGGTGAAATTGTTTTTCTGAGCTCGTGGTGTGCATTTGAGAAGTGACCACGACTTGTTGGGGGGCCCACCAGCAGTCTCATAACTGTCTTTGTGTTGTTTATGCATTTCAGAGTTTAGTTGTTCTCTTTATTTTTTGTACATGCATATTTTTCATTGTGTTAATTAGTTTGTTGTAGTTTAATTATTTTGATTCTCTTTTGCAGGTTAGAATGATGAGATGTGTTAACATGTATTGATATTGTAGATTAGGAATGGATTTGCAAATCCCTACACTAACCCCATGTGTAATTAGATATTAGATTATGCTTTCTTTTATGATTTTATAGTCAAGTTTAAAACATAATTTTATTTAGACTAGAACAGAGTTTTTATTTGGGGTCTCTTCGACAAGGATTTGATGGATGGATAGAGTAAATTCCAGTTTTTCATTATAGCTTGCTTATCTCATTTTTATATAGATATTGTTTAATTAGTTTTTGATTAATGTAGTTGTCAGCTTACTTTTAATGTCATGTTTTAATTTATGGTTTCAAGCACTTTCTTATTGTAGTTTGAACTTTGAGTTCTTAGAATATATGTAGCATAGTTTCATTTATGTAATTTCCTTTCCTATAATTAAATTGCAATTATATTTCTTAATTAATGGATAAATCTAGTTTTTCTTACATAGTGTAGAAGTATAATGATGATGTCGTTATGTTGTTGATGGTTCATATATGAATATGCAGGGTATTTAACATTGTTTTGTCATGGCTAAACTCCCATTGGATTGTTTAATCCATACCTTTCACTTTTCCATTGAGATTAGTGTTGAGCTTATACCACTGGAATTGTCCTTTGATTTCAAGTGCCATCGAGATATCATCCAACACTGAAGACATTCACACAACCACCAACATTATATTTGAATTGCCATAGGTTAAAAGATAGTTTTCCTGCTTTCATAGATATAGTTTCCTGCTTTCATATCTTAGAAAATAGTTTTATTGTTGTTGTAGGATAGATAGACTTTGCTTTGATAGATTAGATAGTAGTTTTCTTATCATAGGTTCAAGGATAATTACTAGTCCTTCTTCCTTTCAATAAAATAGGTTTCCTTTCATGCATTAGAAATAGTTTTGCATTGAGCATTTAGTCCAGTTGCCTCTTAGATTTCCTTTCATGCATTAGAAATATTTTTGCATTGAGCATTTAGTCCACTTGCCTCTTAGGCTAGATAGTTGTTCAATGAGAAGTTTTACTTTGATTACTTGCAGTAGTTAGTTGCCTTTACTTACTTGTCTATTTTTTTTAGTAGGTTAGATATTTGTCTTTTGCTTTAGTAAGTTATTTAGGTGTCTTTACTTACTTGTCTATTGCTTATTTAGGTTTGTTAGGTGTCTTTGATTGCTTGTCTATTTGCTTTAATAGGTTATATAGGTTTTTTTGCTTGCTTGTTTATTTATTTGCTTTCATAGGGTAGTTGCTCATTGAATATAGGTTGGAAAGTTAAAATAGTTTTCTTTTGTTAGTTGCTCATTATTATTCTTAGTAGTTTGCCTTTGCTTATTGTTGAACTAGTTTTCTTTGAATAGGGTTTTTGTCTTTCTTTTCTTAGGATTATCCATCAATCCTTGGCCCAAAAGTACTTAGGTTACATAGTTTCAATTTGCTTAGTAGGTTTTTCTCATTAGATAGCTTTGCTTGAGTAGATTAGCCTTAGATAGCTACCTTTCTTAGTTAGACTATACTCCTACCAACCCTTCTACCTTTGGCATATATTTTTCTACAACTCTAAGTTTACTTACCCCGGGTTGACAATTTAATTGAGGGTTTTTAGTGCATATACAACACCCATCAAGTCCTATGAAGTAGGATGCAAATTCATGTTTTAACATATAGGCTACATGGGGGATAAAGACCTACTTATGAGGCTCTAAGAACACCTTTTGTAGTTTCAGTGTGTTAGTTGTTGGGTTATGGAGTCTGGCTCAAAACATTTCGCTAAAGGCAGACATGTACACTATTCTACTTATAAAAGGAAAACAAACACACATGCTCCAGTAGGAGCTTATTTATGTACAAATCCTAAGCTATCTAACTTTTACAATGGGTTAGGTGAAGGAAAAATTCCACCATAAACATTCAAACTGTTTGATAATCGAATCCTTCACTTCACTGCAAGTGATCCATAAAAAACAAGGAAAGTATGGCAGCTGACTAATTTCATCCTTATGATCGACCATATAACCTTCAAATGATGATAAAAAGATCAAGCCTACATGATCCAAAGCATTTGGAAAATGTAACACTATGTACTCATTGATAGGGTCATGAAATTGAAGGAAATGCATGATTAACTTATGAAAGGTTACCTTTACTATTTCAAAATTGCTGACAACTTGTTGGATTTCCTCAATAGGCACACTTGCTTGAATGATAGACACATGGATCTGTGGGTCAGAAGGTGGCTTACTGTGAATTTTAGGTACGAGTGGAAGAAGGATGGATGTAGGTGGCTGTTGATCCACTGATGAATGCAAATTTACTTATGGCTGTGTATAAACGATCTCTTCATTTGCCTCAACTAAGGGCTTCTCCTGATCAAAACTTTGGGTTATGTATTCTGTGACAAGGCCAACCTCTCCATCATCCTTACTATTTTCATAGTGATCAAATATAAGATACGCTTGCTGCTCATCATCACTAGAATATTTATCAAAAATGGGTTGCCCTTCACATCTATGATCAACCTTTAAAACAATAATTTCATCAAGAATATAACTGTTAAAAATATCTGTTTCAGGAACAGTAGTAACTGTTGTTTCTAGCTATTCATACACATGATTTTCATCAAGACAGGTCTACTCATGGATACCCGCGTCGAAGAAAAAATGATCCATAGTGTTTTCTTCATAGGGACAGCAGGTAAAAATTGCCTTATGTTCAAAGTTGAGATGATACTGACTTTGAATCCTTCCACAAGCTCGAAGTTTCTTCTCTACTTACTCAACATACATGAATAACTATGATAAAGTTGTATATTTCCTTTCTCTCAGGAAGAGGACAAGCTCTGAATGTTGGGCCATGACATAGTACACCATGGAAGCAGTATCTATGGGTTTGATCTCTACAACCATACTATGATAAGCACTGTAAAACCTCTTGTTGAAGACAACCAAGGCTTCCTCTTCCCTTCTACGCAAGGCATTAAAATCATCCCAGTACTAATAAAGGGACTTGTTCTCACCCCACCACTTTAAAAATGTATTGCATGATTCAACCTAGGAACCAATGGAGTCAGCTCCCAAACCCTTAAACCATACACCAACATCTCCTAAAAAGGATTTGGAAAACAACCTCATGGTAACATCCTCATAAATTATCTCAAACTGATCAATAAAGTTCTCGAAAGCCTCCACATGACTCACAATTGTAACATGATCCTCTCCAGAAAAATGGGGAAATTACTTAAAGAAATAAGGAGGATAAGGATGAAGATGATATGGAAGCTTTAATGGTTTAAACAACTTGTCTCTAATTCTAGTTTGAAAACTAGCAGGTTGAATATGAGGCTTCTCACACTGATAGCAAGGATCAATAGTAACAACAGGATGTGATGAGAGTTGAGGAGGTTGTGGATCAATTTCAACCTCCTCATGGCTGTAAGGGGGTTTAAATTCAGGAGGGGTTTCAATATGAAGCTCATCTTTATGAGTAGACTGAGCTGAGGATATAATATCAACATCTACAACATAGGCAGAAAGTAGGTCTTTTTCCTCCAAGGATGTATATATAAAGGAAGTTTTGTGATCAACTGAATAAACAAAACACAATATGGTCCTCTTTATATGTGAAGGGAAAAACAAAAATGAGCTAATAAAGAATAGAAAAGGTTCATGAAGAAAGATCATAAGATGATACCTAGTCATTCCCTTCATCTTTCTGTTAGTAGGATCCTCCCTAGTGGAGTCTTTGATTGTGGATTCGCCAGGTAGATGATTACAGTCAATTTTCTGTATCCCTCTCTTGTCTACCATCAAGAGTTGGATCTATGTCGTTCTTCCCAGGGAGCTCTTCAATCTGCTTAAATTCGTCCCCATCAACGATGCCAGAAATGTTAGCACTAGGAATCACCCTCAGACTGTAATGAGGATAAGCCCAGTACCCATCAATTTATATAGTAAATGTAAATGATTTTTAGGTGGTAAAATGGAGAAGACTCAATGATAATAACGTTCTAAGTCAGAAATCTACACTAGCATGCATAAGCATTTGAGTTATAGAATCAAATTCAGTCAGTAAGTTGGAGTAAGGGTGAATAGAGAGAAGAATTTGGTGAGGAGAGTGTAGAGGTATGCTATGGACATCAGGTCTTCCAACAGCCTAAGGAGGAAAAAAATGAAACATAAGATCCTCTTGAATTCAAATTTTCAAGGAAACTGAAAGACATTATAACAACACTATAATCAAACATTCATCATAATACAGTTACAACAATTCATGTGAATCATTCATTCATGAACTCTCTCAATATCAAAGGCAAATAAGATGGAGTAAGAAAGATGACTTAGATTAACCAAGATGTATCAAAAAAACAAATACATAACCAGAGAACCATTTTTCTTCATAAAACTATTACAATAGCAGGGATCCAAGCTCAACCATTCAACCATAACAAAATATAAAAACTGAGTATATATACTCAAAACTACTGCAACTATTAGGAGTGTGATCGGACCCCTGCATTCAAATCTTCCTGTCGGCACCTGCTCTGTCAGACTGTGCGGGCATTCTTCTGTCAGACGCAAGCTCAGATCAACATTGGTTTTGTAGAAAAAATTTCTCGTAGGAGTACCACGGGCTGACGGTTCAGTCCCCACGGTCGAACCTTCCATACCCTCCATTTATGGAGTGAGCCGAGGTTTCAACAACCACTCCTTTTTTCATTAACTTCCTTCATTAGGATCAGGACGGGACTTAACATCGAAGGATCTACCATGCACTGCTAGTGGCCCTTTGAGTCAACCCGAGACCTTGAAACCATGATGGTCTCATTCTTTAACTCACATGGGCATCTTCGGCTTTTGGTGTAGGTATCATGAAATTCACACTCTTTCCTTCGCGCTCCCAAAGCTCCTGGTGCCAACTTCTCCTTCACCGCATTTGTCCTGCATGTGACCTCGGGCCATGACCATGGGCCCAACTCCTGGGTGCATCGCGATTTCACATTTCGAGGGCCTTCTCATCACTTGACTACACTCTCCTGATACCCGATATTGTGAAATTTCACTTCGTCAGATCAACGATTGGATCTGCTATGCATCCGACGGCCACGATTGCTCCCAAAACTCCCAAAATTCACTTCCACAAACCATCAGATCGGCTTCCACCTGTCCCTATAAGATCCCTGATCCAGATCTAATATTCATTGTATCGAGATTTTGCGTCTCGGGAAGTTGAAAGGCTACTCACCTCCCTTATCCCTATTCCCGAATCTCTGACTTCGCCAGAGTCAGATCAACTGTCCACAACTTTCCTCGATCTAACGGCTGAGATCAACTTGCGATTTAACATTTTGCGAGTCCTCATGACTCTTCCCTTAGACTTTTTTGACTCGTGAAACTACGAAATTTTTTATCCTGCGCCATGTGCCCTTCTGAATTCAACGGTCCATATCATTTCACGAGTTTTCACTTCATGATTCCTTACAAATCTACCCTTGGACTTTTTCGACTCGCAAAACCGTGAAATCACAAATCCTGAGACACGTGCCCTTCTAAATTGAATGGTCCAGATCATTTCATGTGTTTGCACTTTGCGAGTCCTTATGACTCTGCCCTTTGACTTTTCCACTCCGCGAGTTAGCGAAATGATGATCTCTCGCTACATACCCTTCCCAACACTAACGACTAGGATTGACCTCGTGGATTTGGACCTCTGTCTGATGTTAAACTTTGTGCAACTTTATGATCCCGATCGCCTAAGGGCCGCAAATATGAACTTCAAATGGAATCTCCTCCATTGAAAACTGAACTTACTCTCTCGCTTGATTTGAGTCCATATTAGACCGCTCTAATTGTTGTGTTTTGTGCTCATGGCTGTGGCCTGCGGCCCTTGATAATTTTATGTGATAATGCTTGAACAAGGGGTCGAATACACACCCTTCGACTAGATTTTGATTGTGTTTGAGATGTTCAGACCTCAAACATTTTCATTCTTCCTATGGAAATCATGGGCAAAATGCCACATGATTTACACCACAATGCTCATGAGGGTAAACCTTAATTACTGCTTGAGTCCTATGAAGTAGGCTGCAAATTCATGTGTTAACACCCTCAAACAACCCCGTCCAAAAGTTATACTTGAACTTGGGATCTCTATATGACTCTATTTTCTTAGGAACACCATGTATCCTATAGATTTCCTTCATATAGATCTCTACAATATTGGCTTCCTTGTGAGTTTTTTTCATTGGTATAAAATGTACAACCTTTATAGGCGTGTCCACCACTATCATGATGGAATCATGCTTCCTTTTTTTTCTTGGCAACTTGGTGATAAAACATATCATAACTACCGCCCATTTCCATTCAAGGATGGGAAAAGGTTGTAACAATCCTACTGGATGTCTGTGTTATTTATTCACCTTCTAACATTAGATGTACCTAGTTATGCAATAAGTCACATATTTCTTCATTATCGGCTAGAAATACTGGCTTCTTACTCCTACAATTTTATTTTGGTATCTTGGATGGCCAACACATGGTACATTGTGCATCTCCTTCAATACTATATTTTTCAATTCCTGATTTTTAGGAACACAAAATTAGTCCTTGAACAAGTGGATTCCATCCTCTTCCAACCTATAATATTTAAGCTGCAATGGTACATTTTCCTGTTGCAATCCTTCTATAACTTGTGCATAATGATGATATGATTCTACAACTTCCAAAATTCCGCTTATTAAATATGAAATGTACATTCTAATGGTTGTAACAGGCATTTCATGCACCCTCCTGCTAAGTGCATCAACCACTTTATTCTCTTTTCCCTTGATATGCTTTATTTCAAAATCATATTCACTGAGAAATTATAACCATATAGTTTGTATGGAATTCAGTGTCGGCTACTCAAACAAGTGTTTCAGACTTCTATGATATGTCTTCAAATCAAAATTTCTACCCATGAGATAATGCCTCCACATTTTAAGGCATCAACTATGGATGCCAACTCCAAGTCATGGGTAACATAAATTATTTCATGCTCCTTAAGCTTCCTTGACTCATATCATATGACATGTCCACTTTGTGTAGGTTCTCCACCAAGACCTTCCTTGCATGCATCTATGCACACAAAAAAATCCTCATTTGTATCTACAACCTTTAAAATAGGTGCAATGGTCAACAATTCCTTCAAATGATGGAAACTCTCCTCACATTTGGGAATCCATTCAAACTTTGTTCCCTTCTTATGTAATGAAGCGATTGGATGTGCAACCTTGGAGAAACCTTTAATGAATATCCTATAATATATAGCTAGTCCCATAAAGGACATCAGTTATGAAACGTTCTTTGGTGTTGTCCAACTTTTGATTTCTTCAATCTTCTCAGGGTCCACTGCTATGCCCTCCTATGAGACGAGGTGTCCCAAATCATGGATTTTCCTTTGACAGAAAGTGCACTTTCTTAAATTGGCATACCATTTTTATTCTCTCAACACCTGTAGTACCATCCTCAAATGTTTCTCATGCTCCTCCTTTGTCTTGGAGTGGATAAGAATATCATCCAAGAAGGCAATGCCAAATTTTTCTAGGTAATATCTAAACACTCCATTCATTAGACACAAAAAATAGTTGGTTCTTTTGTTAGGAGAAAAGGCACCACCACAAACTCACAATGGTCATACCTTGTCCTGGATGTTGTATTGTTGGTGTATTATTCTCTAATTATCACTCGTAACTTTCCCTTAGGTCAATCTTGGAAAATATCCTTTCTCCTTTTAGTTGATAAAATATGTCAGTCAATTTATATTTCTAAATCCTGTTACATTTAATTATCAATTTGGAGTACGTAAACTTGTGAAATGATAACACAATTTGTGCAAAATTTGATCATTTGTAGTATCGAGTAATATTATTTTAAAAATTCCCTATTTAATAAACAAACAAGACTAAATTATATTCGTGAAATGAAATAATTAATTAAATTACAAATTTGATTTACACATAGATAACTAGTTATTGAACCATTATCTACAAGTATGATTATGATTGTAGAATCTTAGATTACAGTTGTGTGTTCAATTCCTAGATTTAATACTTTGTGTAATAGTACTCCATTTTAATCATTTCTAACATAGCTCAAAGAATAAGTGCTCTATTTATAAATATGAAATGAATCTAAAAAAAAAACTAGAAATCAAAGAAACTAGCTAACTTGGTCATTCTTGGCAATGACCATGTACTTGAAAATCGATCATGCTACTGGGACCCTGCTATCACCAAGTTATATTTTGACATGATTTAAGTTCTTATTTTTCCATGAATCATCTCTTTTTAAATAAAAATAATCTACGAGCTGAAAAGAATCATTGTGAAGAAGGAAATGCACTTACATCAATGTAAAGAAAATCATGAAATCGAATTTCATAAAGTAAAATAAATCAAAATACCACCATGTTCCTAGAGAGAGAAATAAGTCTCCAAAGAATCAAGGGAAAGAATTATGTTATAACATCAAGAATCAAGGGAACAAATTACATTATAACATCATAAAAGTAAATTAAAACATGCTACACACAAAACTATAAAATTGCAATCTATGTGAAATAAAATCTCAAGAAGTTTTATTATATTCCATCATAATATGGACATATGCTCCAAGAGTCCTCCTTTAGAATGGAGGCACTCTTATTTATACATAAACATGTTTTTAAACTGAAAAAAAAAAATATTAAATGTGGATCCACAAGTTTCTCACGTGGTTACAACCATTTGCTAAAAAGCCTCTAGATTTTTACTAACAACTCTCAAATAATCTCATCAAAAGCTCCAAGATTCTTTCCATATCCAAGATATTTGAATGGTAATCCCAAATCCATAGAAAATATTCAATGGTTGAAGAAGAAATTCAAATTTGGATGTAAATGTTTCGAGAAAGTGGTAAAATTGCACAATTACAAGAATTGTCAGTTCCTATAATTACTAGCAAACTGACCTAGTTTCCAAAGATAAGTGAAAACATGTTATTTTTATAATAATTAATCATAAATTCATGAAAAATAATAAAATAAATGAGTTGGAAAATACCTTGAACCTAATCCCACATTAAACATTAAAATGGACTTAATACAGGGTTACATATGGAAAAAGAGATTAAAAATAAGGGGAAAAGGGTGGAAAAAGAGATTAAAAATAAGGGGAAAAGGGTGGAAAAAGATGTCAATTTCATGACTCAACATTTGTTAATTTTTTGACTCAAAATTTTCCCCAAAATGAATATGTTTCATGTCCTCATGCAATCTTGTATTGCAATGAACTTGTATGATTAGGTATTCTTCCTCCCAAAAAGTGGGCATTAAGTGGTTTCCATTTGACTCAGAAAACATATCCTTGAAACCCCAAAGAGAAAATATTTCTAGAAGGACTTGAGTTACAATTGATCTTCTTATGGTTGGTTCTTTTGTAACAACCATGATTTTTGTAAGTGTTGGTTCTTGTATGGCAACAATTACCTCTTGAATATTTTTTTTTTTTTTTTTTTTTTTAACTATTCGAACGAGAAATATCACCCTTTACCCAATCTGTGTGCAGGAAAACAACAAAAAGATCATAATATTGAGAAGTAATCCATGTGAATGAATCCATAATGATAACCCAATAGTTTTCCCATGAAGTCATAGAGCTGATATACAACCCATATTTAACATTAACAATCTCATGGAATGGTATGCAAATTTCATCATGCCTTATGTCGACCTTCGTAGATTTCATTGTTGAGTAAAATTTGTGTAGGTGACAAAATCATAAAAATTTCTACATGTATGATAAATAGTCTTGAGCATGTTTGTTTCATCACGATGTTCCTTTCCACAAAAAAATAGAAATACCCAGTCTACGGTTTTTCAAGCTATAAGCAAATCGTTTTTGCACTGTGTATAAAAAACAACTTGCTGGAAATTTTTGTTAAAATTATTTGAAATATATAAAAACCTATATAAATAATCTATGTTCCCTAAAATTTGCATCCTTAACCTTTTTCTTTGTTTTATTAAACCTTCTTCTTTGATTTTTGAACTGGAAATCCTCACTTCATGTGAAACAAATTCTGCACTTTAAATAAATTTCAAATATATCACAATAGTCCCCTATATTTCTTGTAGCTTTCCAGAATCCCTCATCATTTTTGCAAGGTCAAAATATTGTCAAAGGAGGGGCATATCTAAATATTATATTAGTAAGATGAAGCAACGACTAGTATAAACCTATTTGTTTAATCCATACCACAAAATGACTAGTAGAAAATTAGCATGTACATAACATTATATTGCTGATATGTATTATATATTTACAACATCAAACTTGTTTTGAATGCTCAAATCCTATAGTAAAATTGTATACTATATGAAAGTTGTGTATTAAGAAACAAGAGTAGAGGAAGCAACCAAGGTGGAAAATAAAAGATGGAGGAAGAAAACAATGGTTACACTTTAACCAATTGACCTCACTTACCCAGATCTATACCATGTGGATCTAGGCACAAATCCTCCTACTGATAAAAACATTTCACGTCTCTTGATTCTTGTATCCATACGACAAAGGAAAACAATAATTTTCTCTTTAATTTTGTGCAGATCTAATTCTTCTAGAACAACTTCCTTACCTTTGTTATATGTTTCTAGAGATTCCATGGCTTCTTGTGAACCCTATAAAAATGATTATGCAAGATATCGAAATCATGGCAGACTCTTGATATGTGAGGTTGAGAGAAGTACTAATATTAATAAGGTTTTTGTAATCTCCACAAATAATGGCAATAACCTTTTTTTCTTGCATACTGATCAACCCAAAAAGATATTTTATGCATTGTGGCCATGGAGTTTCATATATAATAAATAATATGAAGGTCAAATATCATCACATTCATTCTATGTTGTTCAATCCAATGGATAAATAGATACCCATATTTCTATCATTGTAAGATCTGCAAACTAACTATATTTTATTGAGAGAATTGACTTGGTTGAACCATCTCCATACTTACCTTAGCATATGTGAACATGTAATATGGTTTTCTGAAATAGAACAAAACTCGTGACAATAATTCATATCCAATTTTCCAATTCAAATATCCTCTTCCTCCTATGTTGATTTCTATAAGTAAGATTTGTTGGCCTGGAAAGAAGCTCATCTACAGTGTTTCCAACCATAATAGTGATGTTGAAGGAGATAAAAAAATCTTCTTTAAACTCAACCAAACCATATCCTTCTTGTTGGTCATATTTTCCTTGAATGACCATAGGTGAATATGTTGACTAAAGATTTTTATTTGACACATAATGCTAGATTGCATGATTCTTGTAGTCATAAATATGCATGTAATTTATTAGATACAAGATGAATAATGTTTCCTTTTTACTATTATTTCTATCTAACTGTGTATATTTTCACAATTCATCATATTATGTATGAGATTTATGGATAAACACTGTGTAGGTATTTTTGAAACATCCAACATTTTGAGTGGACACTCCACCCATCATCAGGGAATAGAAGCTACAAGATGTTAGAATTGAGGAAATTTCATGACATGATAGTGCAAGAATTGTTTTGATATTGCATCAAATTTGATCCTCAAATTGTTGGATTCTTTCGATCTTTCACTGCCTTTTATATTCCTGTTATTCTTGTTGTCATCTTCTATCTTTACTACATGTTGAATTCCAATCCATGAATTCATGACACAATGGAACACTCATCATCATATCAAATCTAATATTTATATTGTTGGAACTATGTCATTCATCATTGTCTTTTATCTTCTACACATATTATGGTTGCATTGAATTTTGGTTTCCATTTCTCCTCACGATCATGCAATTTAAGTTTATCAACATTTGAGAGGTGTTGCAACATCCCTTGGTAATCTAGAACATCCTCCAAATGTTAGATTTCAATTTGGAGCTAGGATAGTAGGAGAACCAATGATGGTTGCAATTTTATGAGATTCTTGTAACAACAATATTAAATGTGGAAGAGACATGCATATCAACATTTTTTACAAGGGAATCCTTTCAAAGAATCAAAGAGGTGGTATAAGAACATGAGATGTTAAAAGGATTAAAATATATGAATTCCCCCCCAACTAATTGTTTTTTTTTTCGTCCTCGAAAAAATGAAAAATAGGAAGGGCATAGGAGAGAAACAAAAATATCATAGTAGGCATCGGGAATTTTCCAACTACAGTCCTATAAAATTCAATGCATATGTGATTAAATAATAGAAAACAAAGCATACCTACACCTACCTGAGAGGTCCATGATATCTGCAACATCATCATGAGAGGCAAGAGAACTGAGATGGTACATAATGGTTTAAAACTTTGGCAAGGAAGAACCATATGTAGCATAGTGTAGAACTTGGAACTTGTAACATAATGAGCTATAAATTGATATTTAGTGAAACAACCTTTTGATGGAGCAACAAAGATTGGAAATATTTGTGATGTAAAGATCAATTGAACATGGATAAAAATTTTATTTTGTCTTTAACTTGTAAGTCGTTTTCGTTAGAAAGTTGGTTTTCAAAAAATATTTTTCTAACTATGCCCAGAGGGTTTTCATAGCTAGAAATTATTATGCTCGAGGAATGCCCTCTAGAAAGATGGTTTTCAAACACTCCAATGTATGATGGCATCCGAGACATGATTTCACCATCAATTTTTTTTTATGAAAGGAATATGACAATGGGGTAACTCAACATTGCAAGTGAGTTGACCAACTTTATTGCATTGGTTATTAATGGATAGAATAGGAAGGTATTGAAAGCTTGTGAAGGGAAGTAGGCTGAAGGTATTGTTATAACAAAAAAATATTTTTTCATAAAAAATCATAATTTCTTTAGGACCTAAGATCTCGATTTATTAAACATTCTAGTTTGAATAAATTTCGACTTAGGTTTTTTTTTTTTTTGTTAGTGATGAAATCTATTTAGGGAAGTTTTAATTTTATTATTCTCAAATAAATCAAAGGTTTAAACAAAACCTTTGTGAATTTTTTTATTTTTTTTGTAATTCTAATAAAATATGCATCTTTGTTCGCAGATATAATCATGTGAATCTACTTCAAGATCGAAAACCCACAACTAATTTA
>JASDQU010686583.1:31352-51045 GCA_032191745.1 Picea mariana
ATGAATGTGTGAACCATGTTTCTTTTCCTTTGTACCAAAAGATACCTTAACTTCGGGACGAAGTTTCCTGAAGGGTGGGTGTATGTAACGACCCTGCTTAAATAAATGTAAAGGATTATTAATTATAATTAAATTGATAATCTGATTGTCCTAATATGTTAGCCAAACAATAATTGTTTCCTATATAATATTAACTAAATTAATTATCATTAATTATTGTTCATAATTGTCAATGGTTATTTAATTATTAATCAACTCTTCAATTATGTGAGTAAATAATTAATAGGGTTGATAATTTAATTTATTAAAACTTATGTATATGAGTGGGATAACAAACATCAAATAAAGGATAAGAAGCATTAAATAAATGGGATAAGATATTTAAGAATGGGATAAGATATTAGGTAGGGAGTAAATGAAGGGAAGTCGGTGAAGGAGGGATAAGGGGGGGAAAGGAGTTTTGGGGGAGCATTATTCGAGGGGAGTTGTCCATGGATTTCGGGGAGCTCTGTATTGCAGAGAGGGAGGTGAAACATTGGGAGTATTAGTGCACCGGGGTTGCTGGGGGTTTTGGGCACGGAGGGCCAGGATATCCGTTGATATCTTGGGGCTAGGGAGCTACCTAGTTGGCAGGGAGGATGGTTTTGGGTAGTGTTCTAAAGAAGCGGGAAGCAAGCAAGCTGTGGACAACATGAAGGATTATTAGCATCAGAGTTAAGGTATTTCTCTAAAATTTATGCATTGTTGTATTATGTTAGAATTTTTTTTATTATTCATAGTAAAATTTGAGTTACGAAAGTTACTGTTATAAATCACTGTGTAATGAAATTATTGTCTTAGTTTATCAAAATAAATTGATGTAAAATTAAAACCGGCCCTTACATTCAGATATTAGAAATATTTGGTTCACCTCTTCACGTTTTCACAAGTTTTCCATTTTATGCATTTAGGGTTAAAAATTAAACATGATCTTGGTAACCCTAATTTAGTCATTAACTAGACTCCTTCCATTAAGAAGAAACCTCTAAATGTTGGATTTCCTCACTATATTAACCGGTTCATGGCCAAAGCTTACCAAATAATATTCAACAAAAATCCCCCTAGAATCTTTCCTGAGTGTAAAAAAAACTTATATTTGAGTCCAGACACAAGAGTAAGAGATTTGTATTTTTTTAGCATCACACTAAAATAAGAGTTTATGGTTTCTGACTCCGTCCTTTCTTGTTACGTGTTTTCTTAACTCCTAGGATTTTTTCTCTTGAATATATTAGGCAGAGGTTAAACAAAGATGAGGTTCATTTTTTGCCTAAGAAACATAAGGTGACTTTCAGATTGAAAGAGGAGGTAGGTCCTTTTATTATTAACAACATGGAATCATTGTAGATTACAACAAATCTTCTTTCATCTATTGGTTTTCAATAAGGAGAACCACAAAATTATGACCCTCATGGTGTAATTTCTTCAAAGAAGAACTCACATGGGCAAGCTCCTTATCAACACCAAAAAAAAGTTGAACTGGAGTTGTTGGCAAACCAAGACAATTGGCAAGATGTGGATAACCTTCTACAAATTCATGGTAATACATCATACCATCAGGTGAAATCTCAAATCACGCAAACACCTCAACAATTTGAAAAGACATATAAAAGGAGGAGTCCAAATTCAACTTCAAAATATTTAGAGATAGAAGAAGGTGGATCAGTTAAAAGGAATAAATTGGATACATTGGATGAAAAAGAATATTAGGTTGTACAGAAATAAATAACACCACTAGACATAGGTCATGTAATGACAATAGAAATAACAACTTCAACAAATTCTAAAATCGAGGAGAACAAATTGAAACTGAATCATTGACTACAAATCAACGCATTGATTATGTAAATCAATTTATGGAAATTAGACAAACAAGTTCAAAGATTAAGAAGAATATTACTCCTTGGATTTTTGAACATGATGCATCTCAAGCCAGGATGATATCAACCGTGGATTATGAAAAAGGGAAACTAAACCTAGTTTTTATAGAACAAAAAGAGCTAAAGCAAGTGACAAATTTTTCCATTGATATAAATACAGTACACCCATTGGAAAATTTTGGTTTTCACATGAAAACTAGAGAAATAATAAAGAGAGATACTCTAATAGAAAACCTTGGAATTAAAAAGCTTCATGCCTTGAATGAAAAACTCATAACTTAGCTAAAAAATGAAAAATTGGGAAATAGATCAAGGAAGACAAGCATAAAGGAATTATAAAAGTGGATAATAGAAATGGGAGCCAATACAAGAGATGAAGCATCTATACAAGAATTAATAAATACAAAAGACAGGGAAATCCAAGTGTTGAATAAAAATATAAATATCACATGCATTGAACATGTATAGACTCCTGAAGTACAAGTTATTCAGGCTAAAAAAGAGCAACTCGTAAGAAAAATGGTGCATATGGGAAAACAAATTGAATTGTATGAAAGTTAAATAAAAATCCTAAAAGAAGGATCATCTTCTTCAGAAGAAACCAAATCAGTAGATCCAACAGATGGATTGACAAAAACATTGGCAAACCTAAATTTGAAGGGTGTGGAAATAGAAAAACTGAAGAAAACAATCTCATATCAAAAAGAAGAAATCAATTATAAAGACAAAATTGTTGCAGAATATAAAAAATTGAAAACCAAAATGCAAAAGGAGATAGATCAATTGAGTGATAAGCTATTTGGGAAGCCATATTTGATAGGGGCTAGACATGTCATCCGGGATGAAATCATAAATGAGGTCACTAAGCTCTGGGATTTCTTCAAAATTATTGATGATGAAATTCAATTAACATATGAGATTGATGAGGTTTTGAAGAAAGCATTTGCTAAATTGGAATCAAGAACTCAGGTTGCGACCCAAGTCATTAGGTTCCTAAATTCAAGTTCCAGTGAAGTACCATTGATGGGAAAATTTGACATGCAGTCAACTAGAAGAATAGATCTGGTCCTGGGTTGTCTAAATAACCCAAGTCGTTTGGTGTAACCTATTCTGACGGGTTTAATGGCTCCATTAGCCAATCTAGGTTCCTAAATTAAATAAAAGAAATAAACTAACTAATACCAAAACAATAATAATCTATGAACTTTAATCTAATTATTTACAAATATGTTAAACAGAAAATAAAATATGAACATATCACTTATAAACAAAATTTACAGGGTGCAAGTTTTAATGAAATCTTTGCAAAAATTGATGTCAAGGTAATTGTTTTTTGAAGCAGATAAAGAAAGAACATTTTTGTATTTTCTGTTTTCTAATCATAAATCTAAGAATTATAACTAAAACATGATTAGAAATAGGATGGAATGACGGTCAAAAGCCAATTAAAGACTGCCCTATTTCACTAGTAAATAAAATGACAAAAATTAGAAGCCGATGAAGCTAACCTGCTATTACTTTTTTGATATGTCCGTGCTTCTATACGATCAAAAGCATCCATGTTCCCCACCTTTGAAAGAAATCTGCAGTAGGATTATACTAAATTTTTCCTGAATAAATTCAACTTATGTATCGATAGCTAGGATTTAAGAACAAAATAGTGGACACATATTATCCAATGATCTTATAATTACGAATGACTACAGTCAGAGAACTCTTTATGTAAATCATTCATTTTTATCTATTAATTAAACATCAAAGTAAAATCCTGATATTAAAATTGATATGATGATCACAGTCATAACATATGGAACAACAAATCATGAACAACATTTAAAACATGAATACAATGGAACATAATATGTCATTGAGACTAAAGCTATACAACACATTAATATTCCAACATAAGAGAAACAAAACATAAATGAGACGGCATTCACATTGGTCTAAAGCCGAAATGCTATAAGTTGTTTCATTAAGTTCTGAAAATCATTTGTCCATAATCTGTTCTAGGCCAAGATCTCTTTCACTTACAAAATGAAGAATATTTAAAGTGTTTTGAAATCACATCCTCCTATCTCATAGGATAGGATAGGATTTCATAAAATCAAAATATTACAAAAAATAGTAGGCTAACGTCCATTTATAACAGAGTTGATTGTACTCAAAACCTAATCAAAGCTTTTGCAAAACAAAAAAGAAAAGGAACTACTAATCATCCAAGTGCATAATCGAATATATTTCCTCTAGAAGATCAGCAATAGGACCTACTATTTCCTAAAAAAAAAACCAAAAATAAGTTAGAAAATTACTCATAACCAAATTCTAATTTTTTTATTTAAAAGAGACCCGAATTTTAGAAAAAGATAAGCTACAGGTTTTTGTAGCTAGTCTAAAATAGTAAAAATCAACCATAAAAATCTATTTATTTTATTTTTTCCAAACAAAATCCAATCCAAAAATAAACAACTTTTAACTATTTCAGTAATTTGACAAATTCAAATTTATTATGGTGGAATTTGTTTAGTTTTCTAATGATCATATTATTAGGTTGCTTAGTTTTATTGTTTATAAAGATCGAATCTACGTTACTTTGTTTCTCATTTTTTTTTTTGAAATTTCTTGTCATGATGTTTGTTAATTTGACCCTGATCATGCTCAGAAACAAGAGTAGGAGAGAACCTTCCTTTCCACACATCCATTACCTGTTCCAACGTTATTATGGGTGAAAAACATGCTTCGTAGTTTCTTAACCATGGGGGTTTGCAAAGGAACGAAGTTTGGTTCAATGAAGAGATAGTAATCATGTGGATTAACACACAGGTCTTTGATAGCAGGGTTTAGCTTCTATTTATGATAGAACTCAGTCGTTTGCTGCATATCCTCATACCCATAGAGAGGAAAGGGGAAAAAGAAAACTCAGAAGAAACAATTTTTCTGAGAAAATGTTGTCCAGAAAACAAAACATACCTCTGAAATGGATTCATTTCTGAAGAATATGCCCTCATTGAAGGTAAATGGCCCCATTTTAGAAATGGGTTTTAAAGGGTTTGGACTAATTCGTAACAGTTTGCTTAGAATTGCTCCTGCAATAACGTGTCTCTGGCATGCAATTACGGGTTTTCTTAAGAAAGAAACTCATAGCCATTTGGTTGGATTCGCCTCACAGGTGCCATAGCAAATGTAACCAGAATGTAACAGGGATGACTCAAAACAGTTGTAGGTTTGAACAGTATGAGCGATAGGAACAAATCTAAATGGATAGTGAAGAAATGGCCATAACAAAGCATGTATGTTATCATAGCACAGAGTGGCCGTAATCAGCGAGGGTTTGATCGTAATGCTTTTTCATTCCTAGTAATGAGAGCCGAACATAAAGAGTCAAATCCCTATGCCTGTAATGAATGGCTCGTTAATGCATTGTGCCAACAGGGTGAGATAAGGACATGGGTACAACAAGTGTACATTAATTTGAAAACCTATTGATATGACCATAAATTCATGACATAAACATTACACAAACATCAAAGCTCTGCTCAAATCAAAACTATCACACCATTGAAATAATAATCGTATCCATCACAAAAAAAATGTGTCTAACCACCATTTTATAAGATTTACATTTTAATTTCAAATGAATGGTTTGTTGAACGATAAACCTAAGGCAAAAATCATGAAAAAAACAAGCGAAATTCTAAGTTTAATTCATGCTTGTAGTCATGAATTAAACATAGAAGAATCGAAAATCAAAATAGTAGAAAATAGTGAAATAGGATTTAACCCAATCAATCATAATAAACTCGTAAAAGGGTTTATAGACAGGGTGATGGCAGCTAAAAAAAATGGAATGCCTCTCGATCATGTTTAAAAATTCAAAAACATGTGTGGCTGCCAACAATTACTCAAAAGCAAAGGAATTCAACATGGGACAAAAATGGTCATGGAAGCTGAAAGAATTTTTACTAAAAGAGATTTGTTGTAGACATCTAAAGATAAATGCACCAGTATGAAGAGGGATGTTGATTTCTTCACCACCAGATTTGAGAAATTGATAAAGATGGGACTACCTTCATCTTGGATTAACAAAGGGAATTTATTCTCATTTGAATAATATAAAAAAAATATGTTGATAGCAAGAGAAAACAATTCAAAATTTCAAGGGATTTTTGATAAATTAAGAGGTCGAGTCATTGTTGATTTACTAATGGATGATTTTCATTTACTCTGGTTAATCAAAGAATTGTTTCCAAATCCACCTATGTATGAAAATTACACATATATTTTTATTTCCTAAAAAAAGATGAAATCTTATGGATATCCTTCAAGTGACACTTGGAAGCTTTTTCTCCATTTGATAGTTGGATGAGTCATCAAAGTAGTTCGAGATAGTAAACCAATCTTCTAGATGTTTCCTATTTTTGTGGATTAGATATATTTTTGTAATCTAAATATTGAGAAATAAGATTAGCAATTTTTGGTTCTGAACTAAATGTATAAATCCCGATGAAATATTTGATGTAAAGGGTTTTGTTTTGGAGGCCTGAAGGACTATCTTTTGAATAAAACTTATCAGTTTTTGAAGATTCGAACTTTGATGTTTCAGTCTATGTAATCATCTTTTCTATGTTATTTTCATATTCTTAAATTTCCTCTTAAATGTGTCTATTTCCATGAATGTAATGATTTAGTACGACTACTATCATCATTTACTACAAAGGTATCTTTAAAGGTCACACATTTCTTCAATGTACTATAAGTATTAAAGAAGACCTGTGCTTGAATGTTATTATTCATTTTTGAACGAAAATGAAATATTCTTTCTATTCAAATTTTACTCTGGTTTAGATACAAATTTAATGATCATTTCTTATATCTGAAAGTTAAATAGTATTTATCATAGATACACTATTTCATTAATGAGTTTTGTTTCTTCTTATTTCCTCTACCATCATCTTGACAAATTTAAAGGTGACTAAAACAAATAAACATTTCCTTCTAATATTTATCTATCATATATTCTAAGGCTGGTAAAACGGTCTCAAACAAAGAAGCAAAATGCTCTATTCTAAGATAGACTAACAAAAAAAAAATCAATTAATTAAATGGATTCCTTGGCATAGTTTCCTAGACAGAAACATCTTAAGGATTACATAATTCTTTTGGCATCGTTGTTGAGGACTCGAATTAAAGAAAATTATTTTTCCTTGGGAAAGACGATAGTAAAACCTACACATTTTTGTCGAACAAAGAGATAGGAAGGATAAAATACTTCACCTGGAGACTCCTTATTTTCAATATCAACATCAGGAATGCGAAACACTTAGGCTCACCCAGATCCTAAGAAAAATACGCCAGTAGAAAATTCTGAAAGACTACTGTCAAAGAAAAATCCTAAAACTACTCCCATTACCCCTCCTACCATAACCTCCTCTAAACCTTCATCTTCAACCCTTCCTGAATATAAAGGAAAATATCATGTTGATTCAAAGGATTCCATAAAAAAAACACTTGAAAACCCTTATATTCCTTTAAAACCATCCCAACTTCCTTGTCCCGAAGGATCTCTTCAAAATTCCCCAAAATCATCTTTGACAATTTCTGCAACAGAATCCATTAAATATTTCCCTAAAATTTATATCAAACTTTCCCTTAAAGACCCCACTGTAGTCTCTCAAATTCATTCCTCCAAAATTTCTCCTCATATTTCCCCAAAAGAATCACTAGATACTTCTCTAAAAAATTCTCCAAAGGAATCTCTAGAAGATCTTCCAGTTTAGTTTATAGCCCAAAATTTTTCCTTTTTCGATCTAAAAAGGGAGGTTTTAGAGATATCATAAAATTCCTCTTCAAAAATCCCTCTTGAATAAGAAGAAGAAGAGCTTATAAATAATTATATCAATCCCATTTCTCCTAAGAATTCTCAGATTATACTCCAACACCTAATTATGGTAGGGAAAATACCACAACAACAAAATCCATCTACCCCTACCCCTCCACCAAGAGTTTTCAATAAAGTTGATGCTAGATACGCTTGTTTACACCTTCCTCATAATCTCCATGACTTTCCTGATAGTTATCTTAATCTATTTCCTATATTTAATGGGGAGGGTGATGTTAGAAAAGTATGTGTGCTTGTTTAACCATAGACAATATAGAAATATTGTCACCCAACCATAGGCCAAATCCACCCCCGAGCACCTTAACCTTGATAGAGAATAATTATGGAAGCAAACCCTAGGCCTAATATCCAATCAAGGTAGCATATCACTCTCCAGATTTATAATACCAAGAAGAAAGTCCAAACCATAACTAAGAGAGAGTCCAAGACTGAAACCGAAAATACAAGTTGTAGTAGTTGCAGCTGCAGCTACTCTCCAGATTTGTGCAGAACTAAATTTCTGTAGTTGCGAGCTATGTGTGTCAAATGAGCTCTGACTTCCTTTATTTATACTACTCCTCCTTAGCTGTCTGGGTCGACTTCTCATTTTGGAGGCTAAAAAATCAATATTAAATATTTCCTTTAGCTAAATTGTCTTCTAGGGTTATGTCCAATGCTTTAGGGTTTCTTCTTGCTTCCCAGAATATTCTATTCTTTTCAGGGTTACATGTGGAGGTTAATACCTCCCACATCTACTAAAATGTCAATACTCCCTCCTAGCTAGGGAGGTATTGAAGGCAATGGTCTTGAGAACAAACATACCATTCAATCGATAACATCATCATAGCCATACAAGGTATCTCATGATTAGATCAAAAGCACCATCATCACTATCAGTATCATCTGATAGCATCAATTGCATCATCTCTCGAAGACATAATCCATCTGAGTAATCAAGAATGATGTTGAATAAGTCACTCACTCCACATAGTGACACAAGAACCATTCTTTAAATCTGGACACATGTCCTAGAAGAATAACTATTCCAACAGATGTTGGAAGCCACGCCATGGGCTACAAGGACTATTCTTCTAATCCAGACATACGTCCTAGAAGAATAAATGTCCTGGACCATTTTCCATCTAGAGAATGTCTGTCCATCAGCACACTGACTATCCATCTAGCTAATAATCATTTTTAACACTACTGATAGTCTACATGGTAATCAAATTAATGTCATTCAATAGAACACAACTGTGTCTATACATAGTATTACACAACTAATATCCAGTGGTATAGAACCATGCCAAGTAGCACATGACTACTTAATCAATGACACATAGTCACAACCAGTGGAACACATCCACCATAGTAGCATACATCTACTGTCTAGAGACACACAATCTCCATAGAAATCATATCATTTGATATCAACCTGCATAAAACAATATCATGATATAAATTGATTCATCTGGGCCATTATTCCACTTACATCTGTGATATTTGGAAGAGCATATACCGTCAAAATGTAAAACATTAGCCATGGGATATCTGTACTATTCTTCTCAAGCATAGAAGAATAACTGTCCCTTATTTCTGAGCCTGGACCATTCACCTAACTAGGCCATCCCTCCATCACTAGTTATAGTGCAACCTAGAGAGAATGAGTCTTTCGTAGGGAATGCATGTCCCTGATTGTTGAACTTGGACCATTCACCTAACTAGGCCATTACTGCAGCACTAATCATAGTGAAACCTGTATAGAATGAGTCTTCCCTAGGGAATGACTGTCTGTACCATTTCCCAATGGAAATGACTATCCTGCACCAACCTCCAAAATAGACCATTCTTGAAAACTGCTCACAACTCTAAACTTTGAAAGAATGACTGCCCGACGCGACAAACCATTATAATTGACCACTACTTATAGTTATTTCCAAGAAGAATTACTGTCCTAGACCATTCCCCCACACTGGCCACAAGGGGAATCGTTGTCTATGGTACATCAACAATCTATCAGACCATTCTCATTATGAAAATGATTGTCCGATCTAGACCATTTTCCGAACTAGAAATGCATGTCCGTCAAAAATCTCAAACCACTTTCCAAACTGGAAAGGAAATGCTCATCTTGGACCATTTTTCTAACTGAAAAATGACTATCCATAAATCAATAGCACTTCAGTTCTCCCTCCCAACCTGGGAGTAATCTCTTCCTTTTTCAATAAGGAAGCCGTCTCCATGAGCCCCAACTTGTTTCTTAAGTATGAAAACTTTTCATCTTGGACAGAGGATTTATAAAAATATCATCTATCTTCTAGTCTTTGGAGATATATTGGAGAACCACTTATCTTTTCTAGACTTCATAATGGAGAATATAATTATTGATCTCAATGTACTTCGGTCTGTCATGGAACACTGGTTTTCTCTGAAGGCTTCATATAGCTCTGATAATTACAATATATCATGGTCGAATTCAACATTTATGTTTCCTTGTAGCTCATGAAATTGTGGAAAGGCTCAAAATGAAACATATACAAGTAACACTTCTTTTGTCATCATGAGAGTTTTCCATGGATTAGCAATCCATCATCCCGGACTACTGAGTAGTTATTCTGATACACTATCTCCGTTATAGAAAGTTTTCAAGACACTTATGTTGTATATGAGATACTCTACATCAGGTTGTTTGAATACATACAAGGTCTTCTTATATCTTCATACATGGGTCTCTTTCTGGTATAAGATTCTTTTCTTTATTTGGGAAGAACAATATTTCACATGTAAATTCCAATCCATGGATACTAGTGAGTTGTCATTATAGTTTTTCTCCCTCCTTCTGGAAGAAACTCTGAATCTTGCAATGCTTCCATTCACAAGTCTTTTTAACATTTTCTTACATAAACTATTATTTATCATAACTTTCATTTCTTCTGCTTGATTGCTTCTAGTGGGTTCAAACCAAGATGGTAGTCTTGTGATTCTCGGTATAATAATTGTTGTTCTTGATTTTCTTTCTTTCTTGGAATCTTCATGTTCTTCCTAATGTTTCTCTTTAGATCTTGGGTCCATGGAGTCTTTTATAGATTCCATTCCTTGAATATTCCAACTTCTTCCTTTCATCATAGGATCATGGATGTAGATGGACAACTAAGGATACTTTAAGTTTTATTTTCGAACAAGACTTCTTCTAGAGTCAAACTGAACACGTGTTGTTTATCATGGCTGCTACTTTCAATTGGAACATGTAAAGATACTTCATAATCCTCAATGGATCATATAATTTAGGATTATCTCCCTCCTAATCCTTTTTTCATGCATGAATGCATGCTCTTCTTTTGGAATTATGTAATCAACTCTCTTCATCTAAGAGAGTCCATGCTTCCGTCTACATCCTTATTGCCTTATGAAAAGTGTCAAAAGTCTTTTTCTAATTTCCTCTTGATTGTTGAATTCTTTCAGTTTTGACTTCTTCTGAGTCTCTTCAAGTTTGATTATGATTTTGACTTATCTGGCAGTTTACTTATATAATAGCTTCCACATGAATTGTTACCAAGGATTGTCAATGTAATTCATATTTTCATATACATTACTTGACTAGTAAGCATCGTAATAGTAATCCTTATCTTGTTATTCTTCCATAGGTGTTGTTTCATTGACCATATTATATTCTAATAAATAGATATACAGGAACTATGTAAACATGGTATGTACAAGGACTATGTTACAAAAGAATATTGTTACCTTGACTAAAAGAAGAAATTTGCTTCATCTTGTTTGACTTTCTTTGAGGGTTCTTTTTCTTCGACAACTGGTGCTTCATGTGTTCCCTTCCTTTTCTTTAACTCGGGACAATGATTCTTGTAGTGACCATATTTTCGACAGTTGAAGCATTGTATTTTTGACATATCCTTCTTTTGATTTGGTTTCTTCCTTGAGTCAAACTTATTCTTATTCCTTAATTTATTGAACTTTGTTGTGTAGGCTTGATCATCATCTTTCCTTTGGAATTTTTCTTTTGCACTAATCCTTTATTCTTATGCAAAACAAGTTCAAAGTTCTTCAAATGTGGGATACTCCTTTCTTGTGTTCATGCTTGTGGAAAATGCATCCCATGTCTTGGGAAGGCCATTGAGTACTATATTTATCGGTTACTTCTCTAAAATGATTTCTTCAATAACTTGTAGTTGATGTCTTAATTGAGATATTCTCACAAGGTATGATGTTATGATGTCATCATCATTCATTTTCATGTCACAAATCTCATCCTTCAGACTCATTACTTGTCCAATGTTTCTGACTGAGAAGAGATTAGTTAGGGAATCGTACATCTTCTTAGATGAGTCAAGATGAGAGATGTAGGGTATCAAGTGGTCTTTTACAGAGTCCACTATGATAATCATGGAATTGATTTCATTGTCCTTGAACTTCTCCATAATTGCAACGTTCTAAGGTTCCTTCTCTTTTCCTTATTCAAACTGTGGTTCCACAATATTTCCTTTCACAATATTCAACACTTTATTCTTGGCAAGGATGAGGTCAATGCTTGTATTCCATGCTCTGAAGTTAGAATCCCCTTCTAACTTGTTTTCTGACTTCATAGAGTAAGTCATGACTGCTTTGACTTGGTCAACCTTTGACTTTGACCAAAAAATCAAACTTGAAGTCTTAGCTTGCTGAGAGTAATAGGAGGTGCACTAGTTTAGGGTGCACTAGGCTATCCAAAAATTAGGTCAATCTCTTCACTTAAGGTTCCTCAACAAGAGGGTAAGGATTTCGTTTCTGCAACAAAAACTTTGACTACAACTGCAACTGTAATTGAGAAAATCCTCCCAATCTATATACTAGTGGTTAGACTGTCTGAAGATAGTGTGGGACCATAACCTGTTATAAAAGTAGGTGTGCTCATTTAACCATATACAATATAGCAATATTTTCACCCAACCATAGGCCGAAGCCACCCCCGAGCACCTTAACCTTGACAAAGAATAATTCCAGAAGAAAATCCTAGGCCTAATAGCCAATCAAGGTAGCGTATCACTCTCCAGAGTTATCATACCAAGAAAAAATTTCAAACCATAACCAAGAGAGAGTCTAAGACTGAAACTGAAAATACAATTTGTAGTAGCTGCAACTACAACTACTCTCCAGACTTGCGCACAACTAAATTTCTGTAGTTGCGAGCTGTGTGTGTCAAATGAGATCTGAAATCCTGTATTTATACTGCTCCTCCTTAGCTTTCTGGGCCAACTTGTCATTTTGGAGGCTAAAAAATCAATATTAAATATTTCCTTTAGCTGACTTGTCTTCTAGGGTTATGTCCAATGCTTTAGGGTTTCTTCTTGCTTCCGAGAATATTTTATTCTTGTCAGGGTTACACATGAAGGTTAATACCTTTGTTGACATAGGGGCAGACCTAGTGTTCAATGCTATAACAAAACACCAATAAAACCCTAACTACTAACCCTTTCGGCAACACCTGCGAAGCAGATGAAGTCTCACTCGAGGTAGAGGTAGGGGTGGTTGCAGGACTCAGATGTTTGCAACCTTATATGGGACACTGATCTGTGATTAAAACACCTTAAAAAGGAACTTAGTAGTTACAGTTCATCATTATTTAACCAACATCTACTTCGCAGATAAAACCCTAATTACAGAGCACCGCATTTTCACCCATATCTAGCCTATTCAAGCACTAAGCATATTCACATAGGTTAGATATAGTATTAAGAAAAAAGCTTCAACAGATCTATATATCATTCATCTATATCAAAGAACTTAATAAAATAAACACATCAATACATCACACAACCATAATAACATAAGATATACGTGGTTCACCCCCACCCTCGGGCTACGTCCACCAACTCTTCTTTTGTTTTATTATCTTTTGTCAATCAGCTACGTCAACAAAGCCTTGAGATCTTACTCTGCATAGGACAAGAGATCTGCGCACTTCGCTAGATCCTCCTTCCCCGAGTTACAACACAAAGCCTTTCACAGTCTCTTACAATCACTTGCACTTAGCTCTACAAGTCTCACATAGTATGCACAAAGAAATTTCACTTAGCACCTAGCATCACATAGATGCATATATTGTCTCATACATGTTGCTTCTTACATCGCCTAAACATCTATTTATACGTTATAAAAAGGGCCTAAACATGGGTAAACCCATGGGCCGACATCCCCATACCCATTACATAATCCCACAACCCAAAAATACCTAAAAAGGGGTCAAGATCCCCCGATCTCCACTTCGACTTGTGCTCCATCTTAGACAGCCTGTCGAAGTCACAAAAGTAGGTCAAACCTAACCAAGGATCCTCAAAACTTGGTCAAGGGCCAACAGGCCCCCAACACTCACCTGTGGCTCATCCCGAGTCACTCTGATTTGGGTGGCTCAAGATGCTTCAACCCATTGTTGTGCCACAGCCTCCAGTTCGATGAACTCTTGGATTACTGCTTTGTTGATAGGTACCTCTAAGAATTGTTCAGCTGTAGTATCGACTTTCTCCAGTTCTATTCCTCGGCCTTCAATCTATACGAATAGTTGGCAAGCCTTGTACTGAATTGGTTGGAGTCTCCGAGTCACTTCCATTACTCTACTTAGAATGGTGTGGACCTATTGTTGGGCATTGCACTATTATTGGGATCACTTCATCCTTTTGACTACTGGAAGGGGCTTCAACTTCACCTATACTATTTCTGCTTGTTACTTTGCCTCCTAGAGTTGTGACTCCAATGCCTTTAATTCAGAATCCTTAGTGAGTCACTCATAAGTATGGGCACTGTGATCACTTAGTTGTTTACATTCCATGGAGAGGGCCTTGATTCTTTCAACTGTGCTTTGAGCAGTTGCTTCTCTTTGATCTTGTACATCCAACGAAGTGTTGGGCATTGTTCGGAGCTCTAGGTCTGTTATTATTTGTCATAGTTGTTGGATAGCTTCTATGAGCTATGCTACTTGATGCTCCACTCGGTCTTCTGCCTTTGGCTCTAAGCCTTTCATAGAGAGAAGTGCTTTTTTGACTACTTCTTTGACTCCCAGTTGTTCTGTGAGCAACTGTTCTTTTTCTTACTTGGCCTGTGCTCTGTATTCTTCAAACTTGGCTTGAAGGTCCTCTTTCTCCTTTTTTGCAACTCGACGTTTCTCTACCATTTCTTCTTGTGATTTATTTAGGGCCACTGTGGCCTATTCTTTCTCTTCTTACACTCGACGAAGGCGGGCTTTGATCGCATCAGCTAGTCTGTGAAGTTGGGTAGTCTCATCTCCCAACTCTGGTTCTTCTGATGGCAGGGGCATAGTGGATACTGCACAGCTAGAGTGAAGGGCCTGTTGTACCCCTCTCAGCTCTGTCATGATTCTTTCATACAAGGCTTCTTGCTTGGCTTCGTTGTTCTGTAAAATGTCTTACGAAGCATTTGATATGGCTATGATGATGAAATTGAAGTCATCAATCATGAGTACAGTCTGAAGCTTTGGCTTGCTTGCTTTGGATTTCTTTCATGATGTAGGTTTCATGGGGGAAACATTCCTTTTCTTCGATGGCTCTGCATCATCAAGGGGGTTCCATGGCATGGTTACTTCACTTTGCTCCTTCTTATCTTCTTCCCCTTATTTTTCTTCTTTCTCCTCTTTGTCCACTTCGTCACCTCCTCCTCCGCTAGGTGAATCTGAGGTAGTATCTTCTAAGGCACTGCTCAGTTCCTGTACATCTTCATTCTTCTTCCTCCTACTACTGTTGGGTACATTATACTCCTCGTGGGTAACTATCGGGCTTCCAATGAGGTCTGGTTCGGACAATTATGCCTTAGAGAATGGTATAAGGAACTCTGCGGGCCATTCCTTAGTGATTTCTTCCAGGTCCTCCTCGGTGATCTTATAGTATGACTGAATCTCTTCTTTATTCTTATTTGCATGTGTGGTGATGTATATGAAATTCCTATCTACGTGAAACTTCATAAGGGGTCTGAACCTGTCCAACATGTTTGGCATCATCCATGGGAATGATTAGATAGCCCTTTTCAGGTACAGGTAGTAGGTATGGAATATTGTGTTCAATTTCAACTGTTTTCCCATGTTGCTCGAGTACCAGAGCATGGTTAACTTTGTAGCAAGTGGTTCTAACGGATCAATGTCCGGGACGGTCGCATCTTCCAGCATCTCCCAAGATGTAAACGTGATGAGGATCAACAACTAGCTAAATTGGAACTCGTAACCCTGATCCTGAGCTTCACAACAATCAAATTCTATCTGGTTGACTAAGTACTTCTCCCAGTTCATCTATAATCCTCCACGCACTTTTCTGCGAGGTCAACCACAAACCCTGTGACTTGCATGGGTTTGGTCTTTCAGACTAGATTACCAAAAATCAACTGGAAAGCGAGGAACACTGCACCATTCTAAATGGAGGTTACCTTGTAGCCTCATGTCCCCTTCTCTACATTGCCATAAATGTCTTTAATCTTTTGTGTCAGAGAGTGGTCTGCAGCCTTCCCTGGGTAGAAGTCCTGCGGGTCGGGTCCCTGCATGCTCAATCCGGTGATCCTATGGTTCAAATACAAATCGATGGTAATAGGCATGTCTAACCATAAATAACCATCATGGAAGCACGCCAACAAGAATTTAACGCACAGGATAGTGGACTGCACAATGTTAATGGTCCATGGCTGGGGAATGATCTTCGATCTCTTTCCCTTCATCTTAGTTAAGTACTTGTGAGGCGCGAGCATGTTGTAGGTCTTGTGGTCCCCTATATTATAGTCAATGATATTTAAGGTTTAAATCCTCTCCAACTGCGGTCTAACTGTGCGTATCCCCTTCGGGAGGTACGTTGTGATGACTGTGTAGGCAAAGTCCCTTGGGACACTGTCACAATTCACCACGCTGACTAGAGGAAGGATGTAATCGAGGATAACAAACGAGATTAACTTTCTATTCACTAAGTCATCTCTGTGCTTGGTTATTTTCTCATATGCAATGTGGGATGGTCTGAATCCATGAGCAGTTGGTGGGGAGGCTTGCACTCCTCACGTCAATGAAGCTTGAACTCTTGTGGACATCACTCTCTTTTCCATAAGGTCGATTATAACTTCTTTGACAACTTTCTCTGTGGCTCTGAGCTCGTTTGACATACATGCTCAGATTGGATAACTCAGGTGGATGAATGAATTCTCAAAGAAATGGAACAAGTGTCGATATCGATAACCACAACACGGTAGCAATGAGTTATTTGGTTGGCTTGGATACAATTCGCAGAAGTGTTCTTCGTACAACAGTCGACGGAATAAGTAGAAAAAGCTGTAACAAATCTTCTCCAATGGACAAGAAGCCTTCATCAATGCAGTTATGTCTATTATGACACGGTCCCAGTGGTCTGATGGCGAGATTTCAGTCATAACTGTTGTTCTAACAGTTATAATTCATTCAACGACTATATCGCTCCGCCATGGATAAGTGCCATGTTGTGCTATTCTGATATCCCGACGAAGTTCCAGTTTTGCAAGCCTTCCCTTTGTGAAGTCCCCTCTAGGACATTCTGTAACTTTTCTATCTTTTCTCTCTTCTTACTGAGTTTTCTAGCCTTCTTCCCGGTGATCTTGGTCTCGGTATTCCTCTTCCCATTCTGATTCTTATCTCATTTTGGTATAGTAACTTCATGTTGTTCATATTATTTCGTAGGGTTCAAGGGAAATACTTCTTCTCTGTCTAGGGTAGGTGCTCCTTTCTTCTGTGAATCTTCTTGTGTTCGTACAACTTCGACATCCAAGTTTCTTGTTTTAAATAGCTTCGATCTATTCTCCTGTTCTTCAATCAAGTGCGTTATTCTCCTAGTCATGAAATCTTTTATTTCTTTCTTCTTTTGTTCTAAGACTTTTGCTTCTTTTCTTCTGGTCTGATTTCTCTCAATCCAGGGTTTTCCTAATAACATAACAAATGGGGCGTTGTTCTTAATAAATTTAACAACCTCAAAAACTTCCTCTTTCATAGTTCCATGAGCACTCATAACTATTTGGGTGAGTCTTCCACATAGGGTTATCAACTTTCCTATAAATAATCCTATTCCTCCTAATGAAGGAACCATAGAAAGATTTCCTAAATTTTCCTAGGTTCTTTCTGTCATAATATTCATCTTTGTTACCTCATCTAGAACACAGTCTATGTCGAAGTCTCCTATTCTTGTTTCTATGCACTCTTTTTCTTTGAAGATATCTGATAAGTTTACATTTCGGTGATTATTCAGGGTTTCTTTCATTTGCAGTAATACAATCTTTGATTCTTTCTAGGGTTCTGTCATGGTATTAACTTCTTGATATTCCTCAGGATTTTCTTGTCTCATATTCATTCATTCAACCTTAGAAATCATTCTGGGGAAATCCAAAACTTCATGATCCATAGCTTGACAACAAAGACAACTGGGTATTCTACCAGGGAATTCTTTAGCAAGATGTCTCGGTCTTCTGCAATTATAACAAAGATTTAATCTTATTTTTATTTGAAATGATCCCCAACCTTTCCTGTATTGTGCACTAGGACCATAGTAGCTAACCTGCAAAAAATTCTTTCTAGGTTCCTGCATCCATTTGTTAGTGCAAACATTATTTCTATGCATAGGAATAACATGTCTTTCATTATTTCTATTAGATCTACTCATATCAAACCTTGTTTCATCTAGCTATGCCCTACTTTTCAAGGTAGGAAAAAATTGATCAAGCATACCTAGATCCATAGTTTTGAAACAAAATTTTCCACTTATCTTTCCTTTTTCAATCAAAACATTTCACTTTTCTTACCTCTAACAAAGCACAAAGCCTTCAGATCTTACCTCTTTTCTTCAGATCTGGATTTTCTTCTTAGCACAAAGTTTCACAAGTTAAGTAGACTACTACGCACTAAAGAAACATATCTACGCACATAGCTTTTTCTTTTCTTCAGTGCCCAACAATCACAATTTCAGGTCCCAACAATGGAACCATTTGTTGGCATAGGGGCAGACCCAAGGTTCAATGCTACAACAACACACCAACAAAACCCTAACTACTGGCCCTTTCAACAACACCTATGAAGTAGATGAAGTCTTACCCTAGGTAGAGGCAGGGGTAGTTGTAGGACTTGGATGTCTGCAACCTTACCTGGGACATCGATCTGTGATTACAACACCTTAACAAAGAACTTAGCAGTTACAGTTCATCAGTATTTAATCAACATCTACTTCGTAAGTAAAACCCTAATTATAGAGCACCACAGTTTTCACCCAGATCTAGCCTATTCAAGCACTAATATATTCACATAGGTTAGATCTAGCATTCATCCATATTATTAAGAACAAAGAATTAAAAGATCTATCTATCATTCATCTATATCAAATCAATTAAACAAATAAACAGATAAACACATCAATACATCGCACAAGCATAGTAACACAGGATATACGTGTTTCACCCCCACCCTGGGGCTACGTCCACCAACTCTTCTTCTCTTTTATTATCTTTGGTCAATCAACTACATGCACAGAGACTTGAGATCTTACTCTGCATAGGACAGGAGATCTGTGCACTTCGCTAGATCCTCCTTCCCCGAGTTACAACACAAATCCTTTCAGAGTCTCTTACAATCACTTGCACTTATCTCTACAAGTCTCACACAGTATGAACAAGGCAATTACACTTACCACTTGCACTTAGCACCTAGCATCACATAGATGCATATATTGTCTCATACATGTTGCTTCTTACATCGCCTAGAAATCTATTTATACATTACAAAAAGAGCCTAAACATGGGTAAACCCATGGGCCGACATCCCCATACCCGTTACATAAGCCCACAACCCAAAAAGCCCTAAAAAGTGGTCAAGATCCCATGATATCCACTTCGAATTGCACTCTGTCTTCGA
>JASDQU010686583.1:51330-71063 GCA_032191745.1 Picea mariana
ATATATATATATATATATATATATATATGAGGATTTTGTTTTATACATTTTAGGTTGAGGTGAGAACATGGTTTAAGGGTTTTCCCCCTAATTCCAATAATTCTTGGGATGATCTAGAAACTTCTTTTCTTAGGAAATGGAGTGAAAAGAAAGATCACTTATATTCCTTGACTAAGTCTCAGATTTCATCAAGAGGTTTAATAAAATTTATAATAAAATTCCTGCAAATGTCAAATCATCACAAAAAGGAACATAGGTCACCTTTGCAGTCTCTTTTGACCTAGACTTTCCCTTATTTCTCAGAGAAATGATATCCACTACCTTAACTAGCATGCAAGATGATGTAGTAGTAATTGAATCCAACATGATTTCATCAGGGAAACATAGAGTTAGAAATGAATTGGGAGAGAGAGAAAGAGAAATAAGAAAACAAAAAGAACAAGTTGGTACCTCTGGTACTAAAAAAATTCAGGAAGATACAATTGAAAAGATGTCAAGAATTATCAAAGATTTATCAAATAAACTTGCTTTGATGGAATCAAAGAGAAGGAGGCTTGATAATATAAATAAAAATCGGTTTACAAGGCATTTTAATCCCCCCCAAGTTTTGTAGAGATAAAGGAGAAATGGAGATCAACCTAATCAAGATCCTATAAAAAATTAAAATTTGATTGATATCGTTGAAGAAGATCAAATTGATGATACAGATGAGGATATTAATATGGTGGAAGGTGATTTTTCTGAAGTATATGACTCGGGATGACTATGAAAAATATGTAAGCTACAACTCATATTTCAACGAAGATGATAATAATAATCACCCCAATTCATCATCACCTCAATATAGATCCTTCCCTGATGCATTACAAGAAGAATTACATAGAAAATATGACCTTAGACCAAGAACCAATGTAAATACAAAAACAAATAATCAAGGTCAACTAGAAAAAAAGACTAAACAAACAAAAGGGACATAAATTACAACTCCTAAAGAAAAATATGATCCACGGATTGTAAAGAAAACAAATACATAACCAAAAGAAATTGAAAAAATAACCAGTTCTTTCAATATGGATTACAGACTTAATAAGATCAGAATTCCTATCCCTTTGTTAGACATTGCAAAAAATCTAGTTTATAGAAAACAAGTGATGGAAATGATTGATTGTTTTGTTGGAGCAACCCAACCAGATACATTAATCTTACAAGATGAAAGTCCTATTGTCATGTTCGATCCTCACATTGAGGGGAGAGAAGAATTAATAGCCCCATTTTATATCTCTTTAACAATCCATGGACACCTTTTACACAATTGCATACTATACTCAGGAGCTTCTCACGATTGAATTCCAAACATAGTAATGGATAAGTTAGGATTACAAATCACAAGACCATATCATGACCTGTATTCCTTTGATGCGAGCAAGGTTAAATGTTTAGGAATGATTAAATATATGGTAGTTCACTTGGCCCAAATACCTGTAAAAAATGTTTTGATGGATATATTTGTGGCAGATGTTCCTATCAACTATGGGATGCTTTTATCTAGATATTGGGCAAGTAAACTAGGTGGCTCATTGCAAATGGACATAACGTATTCCACCATCCCAGTATTTGGTGGAGAGACTAGGAGAATTTATAGGGAAACCAAACTTGCTTACATTGTTAGTGATCCTAAACACCCTAATAATTATCATGTCTTCTTAAAAGATCAAGATTTGGGTTGTTTCACTTTATCTGTAAATGATGAATTAGGAAACTATAAAAAAATTGTAAATAGTTCTTTGAATGAAAATAACCTTGAAGAGGGGATGTGGAAAATGTACTTCAATGGCCCCTCCTCTTGGGAAGGTGATGGAGTAGGTATTTTTTCACAAGGAAATCTTGCTATGGCTAGGGGTAAACCACAATAGGCGAAACGACACACAAAATCTACTCTAAACTAAAGTATGCTAGATAAATATAAATGCTAACAAGAGAAGGCTAGAAGCCTACCTCATTAGGACGTCCAAAGAATACCACGGTTGAGGTCATGATTTAAAGCTTGAAACTTGAAACTTTTCCTCAACATCCAAGATACACAAGCATATGAATATTATATAAAACATTAACATATAAACTAGCATAATCCATTAACATGCATAACAAATACGCCCATGGAAAGTAATACAAATATTTGCGACATATAATTGGACAAGAAAAGAGTATTTCTATTAATATAATCAATAGATTTACATAGGTGACAAACTTTGGTAATGACACATATTGGAACCAAGAAACTAAGTCCCTCCAGTTAGGCCTTCACCACTTATCCTCCACAAAGGAAATCTCACAAGTAGTAGGACTCATTGAGTTTCTCCATCTCAAGATAGGAATAGCTTGGGGTATGAATACAAGAAGTTCATATTTTCAAGGACAAAGGGATGTAGACTCAATATGAGAGTGTATTTTCTCTCAATGATGAATATATTCAAGGCTTTTATGTTGCTCAATTTATAGCCTTCAAATGGAATTGAAGGGTCGAGTGAGAGCGGTTCCAATATATGGAAGGTCAAGGATCATGGATCTCATGACTTGGCATGGAAACCTGGCATATGTTTTAATTTTTGAGCTCAAAACCTGATGTACATGGGTTGTAATGGAGAAACCTACATATACACGAGTTGTCTAACTGTGGCCCACATATATGTACAAAACTTTGAATTTTTAACTCTGGAATGAACAAAAATGGGAACTTGAGTCTGCAGAGGAAAAGGGAAGGCCATCAAAGAAATATGCATGGAGTGTGGAAAAATTTTCTATAACAGATGCCCCCTAATGTGTGAGGTCATAGGAGCAATTGTGATGGCCGAAATACATTATAATTCCCAAAAGTGGATTAGTGAGGACCCAACTGGAAGAACTAGTTTCCCATGAGAATATTACAATTCATATTGAATCTGTACACATGGCTGGCAAACTTGATTAAAATGTAGATCCATGTGGGTAGATAACAAATAGTTGTTCATGGCCATGAATAGGAAATACAAAGTGGACATATTCCATAGGCTGTCATAGTCATGAACACAACACATTGGAGTCTAGTCTCAAAATCAACTGAATATATATGTATACAATGGATTACAATATGATCTTACATTATCACTGAAGTCATATAGGTATTGGTCCGATGAAAAATAGCAGTAGTTATAGGATGTTGCCACTATAAATTGGAGGTTTTCTACACTATCCTCCGAAGGTGCAAGTATACATCATGTGAATAAAGGAATTGAAGTCGAACAAAATGAGACTTCATTTGATTATCGGTCATTGAGGTATATCATTAAAAAATGTGAGACAACCCACTAATAATGAAAGTAGGTGTCAAGGTACCAAGTACATTCAACAAGTATGAATAAGAGTGTTGAGGTTGAACACTTGAAGAATCCATCGATCATGAGACATTTATGTATTCCCAATTGTCGATGATAGGAGAACCTGCCACTGATGACTGCAAGCCTCTAGGTACTCATATGACTCTAGATCTCGATTCCAGAATAGATGAGTTGAAGTCAATGGAAGGATACCTACTAAACGGAGAGCATTAAAGAATGTCTCATCATCCAACAAGAGGAACAGAGAAATATATTGATGATTAGGAAGAACTTGGATGAATAGGATGTTCATGAACCAACGACCATGTGCATCTATCACATGCACTAGATGTGAGTAGTACATGAAAGAGACCCTCTAAATAGTAGCCAATAATAAAAAATATCGATAAAGGAGATGAAACCACCAATAGGGTCTAATGGAATCCAAGACACTACATGAATCCCAATGTGTGAATAGATTTCTTGTCGTTGAACACAAGGGTAACCCCCTATTCAACAACCAATGGAGAGATGTCATATGATGAGGTCAAGGTCACGTACCAATGATGAAATTAGGTGTAGGGTGAAAGGTAGGACAACAAATTCATGTGATTATGAGATTCACTTGTAAGGGGACGACCAACATGCAAAGTCAAGAGTTCTAAGGAATGAATGACATAGGCTTATACTTCCTTTGAACAAGACCATGAGAGAGATGGATAACTTAGGCATCATAGACTTAACACTGATCATTGACAAACATTTGTGACACAAGAGGCATCAACAAACTCTCCATAGGCACTAGAAGAATAACTAGTCAGAGGAGTATACTCTAACTAATGAGTTCATCTCCCCAAGGCCATGTTAAAACCTAACCTTGGATGAAATGGACTCAAGATTTTGTGCTTTGTTCAAAGTGACATGACCGCTTTCAATAAGAGATAATATTGTTTTCCCACTTGTATTTTTTTTTTCATAGGAAATGTTGTGATATAGGAGAGGAAATGAGTGTCGCGAGTAAGAAACTAATTCCAGCAATGGAACATACCTATGCTCAATGAAATGGAATTCATGCAGGACATGGACACTCGGGGGAATGTTTCCTTTATGGGTAAAGGGTTGTCAAGTTGTAAAGGATATATGGAAGGCACTGCTTGGATATTATTGAGAATTGTTGGGGAAAGAGGCTTATGACGATAGAGAGGGATTGGAATTAGGATAAAAAATGAAAGAGGGATAATGGGATGCAATTACCAATTAACTCAAAAGTATCATTTTTCGTAGATTTAGTCCCCTAGGCCCGAACAATTATAAAATAATACCCAGGAGAACTCTTCTAGCCAATGATGACTAAAGTATTGATTTTTCGTAAGTAATCTATTTGGTCCAGAAAAGGGTTAAAATTATACCAAAATAGACATCCATTCAAATCAATTTAATGAGTGTGAAAGAGACAAGTTTACTCGACAATATTTTCATTTTCCTAGGAGTCGGAAAAGACCTTAACTAAGACTCGATGAGAGCCCCATATGTAGTGGTAAGAATGAGATTGAGTAAGAGTAATGAGGTTCGAACGTAAATTCATATCAGGACTATAAGGGACTCTCGGACATATGGAGTAACTTATGCATGGGCACCAAATGGAAAAAGTGTTCTAACTAGGGTACCCATGTTTGGTAAGTCCCTACCACTTAATAACGACACTTCTAGTAGCAAAAAGAAGGTTTTGTGTCACAAAGAAATGGTTTCATACCTAGGGCATGTGAATCATGGTCATAGGATGATGCAAAAATGCAAAGCGGAGTGATAACCTATCCTATATGCCAGTGATGGTATATACCCGCTGGAGGCATAAAAGGGTGAAAGAATTCCAGAAATCCATAAAAACCCTGGACAAAACCACTTCAAACTAGGTCTTACATTGCACAATTAGTCCATATGGTCTCAAAAATAGGAAATATAGGGTAAAAACTATATAAAGTGGGTAAACATTTTCTACAAATAGTAAAAATAAGAAATTTTACCATGTCATTTGATTTTTTCACCCACATAGTGCTTTTGGGGCCATTTTATCCATGATCTTCTAGTGATGATTTCAGGAGCTACGATCAACGAAATTGGAAACTGTCTGGATGAGGTAAGTGCTCATCCCGTTCTCTTCAATTTATATGGTTTAATTGTTATATTTAGTTCTCAATTTTTGAGTTTTAGAGGCCATAGAGTGAAAACTAGGGTGTAGTTGGGCTATAGTTCATCAACCTGCATATATGACCCCATGTATGTGGGAAACATGAAGCCTACCTGCATATATCAATCCCTATACGTGAATGTTATAATGGTATCCCATGTACAACTCCACACACAAGTTTTTTAATAAAAGGTGACTCGAAATTTGATGTTTCCTTTGCAGGATGGTTATCGAATGGAGAGAAAGGGGGCACAAAGAGGTTGATGTTGTAGTAGAAAGAGATATGAGGGCCCAACAATATTTGCAAATATGTGGACTCTATAAATTTTGGGCCATAAAAGGAATGAGGGCTCAAGTGAGGTTACTCCAAACATTTATAAACTATTGAGAATTGAAGTGGATGATATCTATTTTATCACAAGATTGTATCGTCGAGGCAAGATGGTAAATCTCAAGGTGAAAGGGGATAGATATGGGAGGACTATGGAGGATTACATTTCCACATGCTGCGTTTTAGACACAGAGAAAGTGGGAATCCAACTCTCTATCAAGGCGATTGAGAACATGTGTCTAAAAATCATTGTTTTAGTACTCACACAGATATGATGATCGACCTCATGCATCAGGCATTGATGCCACTTATGTTCTATGTTGTGGATTGTTTGAGACCCATCGTTTATGATTGGTGCACCTCACTACTAGAAAACATCGAGAGCCAGCTGACGGACTGCAAACTCGGGAGGAAGAGGAACTTTGGGTTTGCATCCATTTTGTGTAGTTTTTTCTTTGAGAGGGTTATAGCTCTAAGACCTAGAGTATACATTATTCCACATGATCTATGTGACCTAACCATGTCATGGTGAACTGAGGTGATGAGGTGGTTGGGAGGTGGTAGGGTTCCAACCGCCTACAGTGATGACTTCTTTCACCAGTGGAGAAGACAGATCATAGCTATCGATGACTATCCCTATGAGGGGATTAACTACCGAGGGGACCGTGACATGCCATTTTCACTAGGATATTCCTTTGGAGAGATCAGTGAGAGTTGATTTTTATATATTTCATTTTTTATGTGTTTTTTATTTTATTTTATAAATGCAAACAAAAATGAAAATATTTTTGTATGGTATCATGTATTAACGATTATTTATTTCATGTAGACGTAGTTCCACGAAGACTAGAAGGATATCAATGACATTGATGTAGGGGATGAGGAGATGATATGGTAGGTGGGGATGCAGAGAGAGTTCTCCATAATGTGAAGGAAAACCTGTCTTGTTTGACACACATTATTCCTATGTTCGAGGTGGGGGATCTTCTAGAGGAAATGCAAAGGCAAGTGGTGGGTGTACCCTGTGTGTGGGTGAGACTCTTTTGTCATCTTGCAAACGCCATAGTGTGTTATCATGACACACATTCGGTACCTCAGGCTTATATGCCACGATCATGTGATGTACCGACCGTATATGTATTTTGAGGGATACGAGCCCAATTTTTTACTATGACACCATATTTTTTGGACTTAATGATGAAATATAAAAAATATTTTGGTCTTTGGTTTTACTTACATATCTTACAATGGATGAATGTGTGTTTTCTTTACTTAGTTATTTGAAAAATTGCAATCTAAAATGTAATTAGCATATGCATTAGATACTTTATTAGAACTTCTAGGGATGTGATTATAAGTAATAAAATCAAAATATCATTCCAAAAGTCGTACCCAAAGGAAACGTCGGAGTAATTTTGGATATCTTACCCGGTAACTATCGTTCAATTGAAATACAACTAACTGGAAATCCAGACGAACTTCTAAATATCAAACACCATGTGAAATGACATTGCGTAATAGCTTTATAATGATGTTGTACTCATCCACATTATTCGTTGATGGCTCTAGACAAAAGCCACCTGAATATGCCAATTGTCCCTTAGGTGAATAGATAATACAAATAGAAGAATCTATGTTCCACATATGATGACTGGAACCGTTTGTGAATCCTAAGAACCGAAGATTCTATTCACATCTTCTAACCAAGGAAAAAATCAATAATAAATCTGGCGACACAAAAATATAAAGAGAAAAATATATACACTAACATACACACGTATGAAAAGGTCAAACTCAATCTCGAAGGCTCAAGGATAATTCCTTTTAAAGTAGAACCCATTTCTAGGCTTGTCCAATAGATTTCCTTCATAATATTCTAATTCATGGGATCCTTTTTTGAGGACACATCACATGATATAAGAACTATACCACATCGGATTGAACTTTCCTTCTCCCAATGGTTCTTTATCTTGGTCATAAATAATAACCAAGTCACCCTCAACGTATTTTTGGGGACAAACACACTTATTGTACTAGACCTTAACACATCGTTTATTTTCCTTAATAGTTATAGCAACAGCTCGACACTGCTCATCAAGTTGTTGTAAGTGTACGAGGATTTCTTCAAGATCGATCGTGTTAGATTGGAAATCTATCAACAAATTAAGGGAAGGGATTCTTCATTCAATAGGAAGGATCGACTCCACTCCATGGACTAAATAAACTGGTTTGAAACTAGTGGAAGCATTTACTATGGTTCGGTATACCCATGGTTTATGGTAAAGCATCACGTGCCAGTTATATTTACTCTGCTTGGTATTTTTTTGCAAAATGGTATTTAGAGATTTATTCACAACCTATACTTGTCCATTTTTCTAGGGATAGTAGGGGGAAGAATGATCATTTTTAAACCGAGTTTTGATGATAACTCTATCATCATCTCATTTTGGAAGTGACAACCATGATCAGTGATAATCTACTTTAGGATTCTGAACGAAGCTACAATTTGATTGAATACGAAAAGTGTTGCATTATCACCATCATATTTAATGGTAGGCATGGCCTCAACCCACTTAGAAAAATAATCCATGACCATGATAATATGATGGTTCCTCCTAGCCGAGGATGGGTTGCAGTCCAGAAAATCCACCCCCCAATTAGTGAAGGGAGTGATGGTAACTATTGGGTGAAGAGGGGTAGGGTGCGAGTGCATTTTATGAGTGAACACCTAGCAAGGGTGACACTTCTTGACCACTTCAACACACTCTTTAAAAATTGACGGCCAAAAATAACTAGTTCCCAATATCTTTTGGGTTGTCGCAAGCCCAAATAAGTGACCACCACATGCCCCATTGCAAAAAACATTGAGAACAACTTCAACCTCCTTGTGATTCAAGCAATAACATCTACCCCTCGATGATACAATGTGTCACCGATAATAAGGTAGTTTTTGGCCTGATGGCGTGTATGCCATCAATCATCTCTCAAAATATGTTGGGGAAGATTATGATTTTGAAGGTAGATTAAAATATATCCATACCATGGGTCCAAATATGAGATAAGGAATATATGTTCATCAACGAATGAATCATCGTGAAAAATATCCTCATCCAACCTAGGGAAGTCTAACATTAGTTCCACAAAAAATAACAATTTCTTGGATTTCGCAGAGGCAAAATCAAGGTCAAATTATTGAAAAATCACAATCCATTTATTGTATTCCCCCCCTATGATATGCCTAGTAAGTATGTATTGAAATGTATTTATATCAACAACCATGATAGCCTTGCAAAGTAAGATATAGTGACGTATTCTTTGAACTGCATGCAAGACTTCTAAGTCTAGATTCTCTACATGGGAGCATTTAAGTTCAGGACCAATTAAATTTTGGCTAAGGTAATATATAGCGTGATCATGGAGGTCGTCATATTCCTAAACAAGAATCATACCAACCATCCCTTATGATGCACAAATATAAAGTAGGAAATCTCCACTGTAGTTTGGGGGCTTCAGTAGAGGTGTTGATACTAGGGATTTCTTAAGAGCATCAAAGGAATCCTAGGCTCATTCATACCATATGAATAGAGTGTCCTTTTTCAAGAGATGCATGAATCCGTTAGTTATATTGGCATAGTTGGCTATGAAATGATGCATGAAGTTATCCTTCCCCTGTAAACCCTAAAGTTGTCAAATATTGTGAGGGGGAGGCAATCAAAGTATTTCCTCAACCTGCATAGGATCCACCATGATCCCATGCTTAGAAACTATGTATCCCAAAAGGAAGCTAGACCTAACACAAAAGATGAATTTGTGAGGGTTCAACCGGATGCGTTAATAGCAACATATTTCAAATACTAGTCGAAGGTGAGTCAGATGATCAACCCTCTTGTGAGAGTGAGAAACAAGATCATCTAGATAGGCTTTGACTATATGCTTAAGATCATGAAGCGTGAAGGTTATGGCACATTGAAAGGTTGCTCCGATGTTTTTAATATTGAAAGGCATTTTCTGGTATGTAAATGTACCCCAAGGACAAATGAACGTCTTTTTGTGTTGATCCATGGGTTTAATTTGAATTTGATTATAACCTAAAAATCCATCCATAAAACAAAATACTTTGCTTCCCATACACTCATCAATAATCTGATCAATAAATGGAGCGAGGAAGTTATCTTTAGGACATGATTTGTTCAAGTCCCTAAAATCCATACATGCATGGACAATTCCTTGCTTCTTATCTATGGGAATAGGGTTGGATACCCATTCAGTCAAGGGAACTGGGTAGATGAAGCCAATGTTAAGAAACTTCTCCACCTTTGCCTTAATAGCAGGGGCCTTCCTAGGATTTACAACTCTAAGTCATTGTCGAATAGGTTTAGCATTCAGATAAGTTTTAATCTCATGTTTGACAATATTGGGGTCGATCCCTAGCATCTCTTCGTATGACCAAGCAAATACATCTTTGAATTCCTTGAATAGATCGGTGTAGATCCAAATTTCTTTAGGCAAACAATCTACACTGACATATACATTTTTTTATTTTACCAGGGGTTTGAGAGATGTTAATTGTGATGGTAGGAGAAATGTTCTCCATGTTTCGTTCAACATATATACCATGTGTATCTAACAGAACCATGGTATGACCGACCATCTCACTCAGGGTGGACCTAAACTCATCCTCTTCAATCCTCTCAAGCCCTAGGAGAAAATAGGATATATGATGAAGGTCGTCCCAAGGCCTATTAGGATCAGATATAGCCTCAAATATTACTTCATCTAAGGGTAAATTATCATAGAGGAATTCATGCGAAATAGATGAGTGTATATCCCATATGGGCTCTAAGATAGGATCCACCTCATCCATCCATGAGGAGGAAGGATCTGGGTCTGGAAAGGATCTGGGTCTGTAGTAGTTTCGTGTATATCCTGATACTCAATTTCTACTGCGAACAACAACATCTCCATCCCGATGTGATAATGACCTTCATACACCACATCGGGAGAAGGTAGGGTCTATGGGTCATTAAAATATGAAGCACGAAAAGGAACGAATCTCGGTGACGATGAAGACTCTTCGTAGATAACATTAATGCACAATATTGGTGCCAAGAAATCAAAATTTCCCATATAGGAGGAATACATTATGACACCAACATTCTTAGTTTAAAGATAATAATTATCAATAATGGGGACCAAAGGTCCCACTAATGTAGTTGGACTAGGGTGCGCAAAGGACAATTGGTCGATCGTCACAATCTTTCCTTCGTGAGGAAAGCATAAAATGTGGAAAATCGACGACACAATGTCTATCATAGCGTAAGTCCAATTATGCCCCCAAAAAATATTGTAGTCAAGAGGTGCATCAACCACCTCGACCTCAAACTCCACATTCTTTCCACCTAAATAGACCACGAAAGTGGGAAGTATACCATGGGGTCTAAAAGAACATCCATCAAATGTTGTTAACATGGTCATGGATTGAGAAAGTGGTAGAGAGCCAATGGATTTCTAACAAGATAAAGACATCATGGACGTCGAAGCACCTTCATCAATTACAGTATGTTTGATGGTAATATTCATACTTTCCACATGGATTTGAAAGTCCACATGGTAAGGTAAGAGAGGCTTAATATCCATGACATCAAAGTTGATAAATTTTGAGCCACACAAGTCTCAAGCTCCCAACACAAATAGTAAGGAATTTATTTGTGTAGGATACATTTGGAGCACCTCCAAAGTCGACATCACACACTACATTTGGCCCAAATCCTCGAAAATCGAGTAATTTTGGGTGGCTCTAGCATTAGGAATGTGGGAAGAGTGCTTAAGGACTCATTTGAGAATATGAAGTAGAGGTTTAGGCTTATCAATTTGCAAATATATTTCCGAGGGAGGGGGATCTAGAAATAAAATAGGTTGTGAAGAACCATAATCATGAGTCTAAGTGGCTACACTAATCTCATATCAGACCATATTGATGCATTGATGCCCACCATCATGTGACGAGGGATTTTGACTTCCACTCAAGGCATTTTCGGTGTTGGAGGCTCTCGAGTTCATATTTTGGTTATATGGAAATAGGTTAGTCAACACAGCAGGATGTTGCGCTATGAGCCTCTAGGCTTCCTCAATTTCGTGGCACAAGTGGGTAAGGTGATCATCTTTACAAATTTTACAAGGAAACATCACCTTCCTCTTTTCTTTCTTTCCCTCACCAACATTATTATTAGATTTTTCGTTATTGTTGTCATCCTTTATTTTATTATTATTATTATTATTATTCCCACCCTTATGATTATTATTACGACTTTTCTTCTTATTCCATCCTGGTTGCTGGTTACCATTTGGGTTTGTCGATTGTACAAAATGTACATCCACTGACTGGGTGGTTGAGGATGAAGTTGTAGCTTGTCCTGCTACAGACTGGTTAAGAGATGAATCCTTCAGCTGGTTTGACACATGTTCTATAGTCTTAGCACTTGTAGATCCTATGATGCCATCAACATGAGGCCCAAGATTTTGTCTAGGATCATAATTCGACCGTGGAACATCAGGGATAATTTTGTAGAGCATCCCTGATTGAGAATACATAATTTGCAACTATTGATGTCACTCTAGATGTAAAAACATCCTTCGAAATGTAAGGCAACAAGGAATTGAGGAACCATTCCAACATAAACTCTGGAGGATTGTAATATTTAATCAACCTCTTTCGTCTACGCCACTCTTAAATATGATTGAATAAGTGGGTGGATTTATCTTGATGAAAAGTTGATACAAGCTCTATGCCAACATCGTAATGAACCAAAAATTGGAAGTGGCTGAGAAAAACCAAGACCAGTTCATTGAAGGTTCCATAGGTTTCCCTAGGGAGCTCGATGTGCCACTTCGTAGAAACCCCCGTAAGGGTGTGTTGAAATAGTCTCAAATGAATAGAATCCTCATTAAGTGGGTCAGATGAGAACCATAGGTGAAAGGTAGTCACATGATCACCTGGGTCCTCACCAGTTCCCTAAAACTTTGGAATGTAAGAGGGAATCTTGGTAGGGATGGTGGTCCATGATGGATCTTGACGCACTGGGTCATTCAACAAGTTTGACAATTTTAGCATATTTAACATGGCCAAAAAAGGGATTCGTAGTTGCAGCATATTAGCCCATGCTCTCGAGAAGGACTAGTTTTGAGAGATCATGGGCCACAAAGGGTTCTCATATATACAATGGCCATTTCTGGTAGGACAGTATCCTCCTCCCAATTGATTGATAAAAGGTTGTAAGGGCATCATCATCAAGGAAGATACTTGTGAAGAGAAAGAGACATGATACGGTTACTGATGTGAGGATATAGGTTCCCCCCAGACCAAGGAAATTCATGTGGGGGGTTTCCCATACTATAAAACTGACTCCCTCTGGATGAAACACCATAGGTTAGAGGGAGTTTTTCCATGACAAAAGTGTTCATAGGAAATGAAAAATTGGAAGAAGGATATATGGATGGCATATAAGAAGTATAAGGACCTCCCATTCGAGCACTCCATCCTAGAAAGTGTATCTATGATTGGGTCTAGAGGAAGGAGGATTCCAACCTCTTACTGTGGGATTTGGTTGAGGGATATGACAGTGTCAATGGGCTTTTACAGTGTCAATGGAATCTCACTTATGGGATCATAAGTTTGGTGTAGTTCTCAATCTCCATATATCCTTTCACCATGAGGAGGACTCCTTATATAACCTTGGAGAGGCCCAACCACTTGAGAAATATTTGGGATAAGTTGAGGATTCTTCTCCTTCAATTGAGGATCTTCCCTAAGATCATGCCTTGACCTTCTATTTGAATCCAACTACCTTCAAACATTGAGGGGATTCTTCCCTGATTTGTCTCAACAAACCAAAATTCGCTCAGAAAGGGATAGCACTCCCCCAAAGTGGGGCACAGAGCGTTTTAGCACTCCCCCAAATAATCCCAAGGAGCGTTAACACTCCCTGACAGTGCATAGGGGAGCGATGCCCTTTAAATTTGATAGTTGAGTGGTTTTTTTAGTGGAAAAATGTTTGTACTTCTTGTCAACCGATTTCTCTTCTTCAAAACTAGTCTTTGAGGTGTCTTGTGTGTCCTTGTGATGTCGTTAGAGGCATGACATAGGCAAGATGGAAGTATGATGTTTGTGACACTTGCAACACTTTTGGTCAATATGCGACACTTGTGGACAAGATGAAACACTTACAACACTTGTAATGATGACACTTGCGACACTATTGAAGTGAGTAATTTTGATGTGTAACAGATTGCCCCCCAAAGTGAGAAGTCAAAAGACGATGATGATTGAAGTACTTTGTAGACTTTCTCAAGCAAGGGTATGGACGTAGAGAGGATGGAAAAAATTTGCACACAACCATCAAACAAATATTATGACATGTTTCAAACCCAAGGTAGGCATACCTATGCTTGAGTGATAAAAACCTTTTTAGGTATGGCCGCCATAAAATACACTGCGGATCCATAATTATATTGATCAAAGGTATAGCCACTGAAGATGCAATGTGGATATATACTCCTATGACCTTAAATGATCGTAGCCACAAAGAATACACAGTGGATATACGAGACGACAAGACATAGCCACGACCAATACAAAGTGGATCTATGTAACAGTATATGTGTCATAGTTCAAAAGAACCCCTTCACAACTTGGGAAAAGTATACATAAGAGTGAAAACTCAACCCAAGGTCTTCTTACCGATCCCAATGTAGTACAAATCTAACCATGTCAATAGATGTCCCGATATCGAACATGGTAGAAACCACTTGATTATCAGTCAATGATGTAAACCGTTAACAAGCACGAGGGAAATCACCATTGATGTCAATGATTCCCAAGGTACTCTAGTACATTCCGAAGAATGTGAATGAATGAGCTAAATTCAAAAATCCGTGGAATCACCCAATCAAGGGTCAATAATATAAACCCACTTTTGAACATGAGGAGGCCTGCCATTATGGCATGCAGGTCCCAAGGTACTTACTAGTTTCTAAGTCTAGTTTTTGGATAATTTGTTGAAGTTGACAGGAATAGACTCGTCGAAGGAGGGCCTTGATGTATCCCCCATCAATGACATGAAACTGAAACAGAGTTGTAATTGGTAGATCAAATGAACATGGACTGAAACAGGAATTGAAATAGGATATTTGTGATGGCTGACTCTCAAGGCAGATACTTCCCTTGAACACTAAGGCACAACAACAGAAACATGACTTGGACCAAAACTTGATGATGCAGTGGATGATGTGACTTTCATCGGGTGAAGCAAAGGAGTAAAAGAAACTCATAGGATTGGCTCAGTGTAGAGGTTCAGTGGATTAAAATGCATGCAAAGACAAAGTGCCATGTTCAAAGGCGATCGTAAGAGCTACTGGTAGTGTTCTCAAAAACTGCTTGGCTTGCTCCTTTCAATTTTTCCCCCATCTAGATAGACAAGTACCTCTTTTAAATTTAACAAGCTCGAGGAGGGTAACACATGCTCGATATGGCTCACCTTAGGTAAGTCCCTCTTCCTTTGTTTAGCAAACTGGAAGAAGTAAGGGTTTGGTCCCATATGGGACCTTAAATGTATGATTGTTTAACGAGTCTGGAGAAGGAAAACTCGGTGATTTTTCATATTTAGAGAATCTGAAAAGAACTTAAAGACGACTCCAATGTTGTCCTTTTTCGTAATGTTAGTCTTGCGAGGCCGAAAAAGAGATAAATTATTACTCGAAATATGCCCTTTCAAACCTTTTAATGAGTGGGAAAGGAAGCAAGATCACTCGACAATATTTTCATGTTTAGAGAGTCTGAAAAGAGCTTAAAGGAGACTCTAGGGGGTTCCTTTTATGTGTAACCATGCGAGCCCAAAAAAGAGATAAAAGGTTGCTCGGTTTCATTCTCATGTATTTACGAGCACGAGAAAGACCAAAGACTAAGATCGGTATGCCCCAAACTTGAAAGATAGTGGATTAACTCCAGAATGATCATCAAAGGCTAGAGACATGCCCCCCAAGCTTTAATTCATTCACCAACTTTGAGGTTGTCACCAATTTCTCTACTAGATGGAGAAAAAGGATAAGGGTGGATGAAATGAAGGTTCAAATACGAGACCTAATGAGAGACTCAACTCAACAAGAGAGGTGACTGTTTCATTTTTTAACGAGCTTGACACAAGAAAAGAACTATGCTCGGGGAACTGGGTTCAATCCCCAGATTTTTGTTTCATTTTTTAACAAGCTTGCTACAGTGAGGAAAAACTATGCTCAAAGATTTTGTTTCATTTTTTAACGAGCTTGCTACAGAGAAACAAAACTATTCTCATGACCTCTATTTCATTTTTTAACAATATTTCTATAGAGAAGAGAAACTATGCTCGTGAATTCTTATTGATCATGGCTTCCAAGAGGATAACGCTCTGGAAGGACACCATTTCAAGGGACAAAAATCGGTCATGGCTTCCAAGAGATATTCACTGGATGGAAGAAGAATGCTCTGGAAGGAACACATGCTAAGGGTCTCATTGGGGCTAAGGATATCATGCTCCAATAGCCCTACCGAAGAGATCGCCATGTCAACTACCTGATCTAAGGCATCCGAAATTGAAGGCATGGGAGACAATGGAAAATCAACATCAGGAGGGAAGATAGAGTGTATATATTCCCAAATTTCTTCATGAGGGGGAAGAAAAGAGGATCAATGATGGTTATCATCCCGAGGTAGCTCGTCAATGCTTAACATTTCCATAATAGATTCAATAGAGGGGAAAATTAGGGAAATGTAGTTGATTGTAGAAGACAAGAAATTGAACCACGATGGCATTGAGTAACTGTCAGGTGCCAAGAGATGTTGGTCATATGAGGAGGGAGACCTAGATTGGATAGAAATGTATGAGGTTTCGGCTGGACTAAGTGGCATGGTGTCACCTAGTGCATCGAATTCCAAAGGACTAGGTACAATCCAAGGGTTAGATAATTCCAAAGATTGATAAGCCATGGTCGAAATCATATCGACGATGGAAATATGATGTGTAGTAGGTGGAAGTGGTGTAGGGAAGGTACCCATAAGGATAGAATATTTCAGCAAGGAAACACCAATGCTTTCATACATGATCTTTTGATCTCCCAAGAATGGAATATTGTTGGTAGCGGGAGCACGCGCATCGAGTGTACAAAAATCTAACTGATCAACAGTGACAATTTTACCCTGATGAGGAAATTGTACACATAGAAACACCGATGAGGCAACGACAGTCATAGCATAAAACCAACTTCTTCCAAGTAATAAGTTGTAATCGAGGGGAGCATCGACCACCTCGACATCAACAATGATGGTTTTTCTGCCCAAATGGACAGGCAAGGACTATAAAATCTCATGGGGATAAAAACCTCGCCCATCGAATCCGCATAACATCGTTGGGGATTTGTTAAGTGAGGGTAATTTTAAACCTTTCCAACATGCTAAAGACATGACACAAGATGGTTTGATTGTGAACAACAACATCAATTTGGAAAGAAAGTTGGTGGGAGAGTCTAGATGTATAATTGTCCAAGTTAAACATGATATTGTTGGACGACTCAGGATCAACAATGCCAATAGCAGCCAAGAGCGTTCTACATTGATTGGGGCAATGCTGTAGAACTTCTAACACAGACATAACACATAGTGCTTGAGCCAAATCTTCAACAATGTTGTAGTTCTGGGTGACATGTGAACTAGGATTAAAGGTAGATTTATGGATAGTTCTCTTAGGAGGGTGTAATATAGATTCGAACGAAGGTTTCTCAATCTGAAGTGGTCCAGACGGAGGACTAACAGATCGAGGACTAACAGAGGATGTTGATGGATCTGGTAAAGAACCATTAGTGACCTTGTCTTTGTCAAGTTTAGCTGGTGTGTCATATGTCTTAGAGAGAGTGGTCAAATTAATCCCATAAAACATATAAATATGGTCACTTGTCAAGGCCTCATCATGAGGATGGCTAGAATTTCCCCCAGGAGAGGGGGTTTGAGCAACCATGGATTGTTGCTGTGGAAAAGGATGAGTAAGCACAACAGGTTCTGAATTTCCTTGGAAACATTTGGCCACTTCATCACGATGTGGACAGTCTTGAGTGTAGAGATTGTCACCACAAATGATACATGGGAATTTCAGTTTCCACTGTGGTTGCTTTTAGGTAGCAGGTGTTTGAGCTTGATTTTTTGGTTGTTCATTGTTATTAGTATTTTTTGGTTTATTTTTTTCTTTCTTTTTACCTTCGGATTGTTGTGAAGGGGAATATTGAACTGCATTCACCTTAGAGATCTGAGTTTTAGGGGAGATAGAGGAGAGTGTAGATGACTAGGAAGTAGATTGAGTTTTGACGGAACCGATAAAACTGTCTGCATGAGATGAGGATGATGGATTGGATGGGTTACAATTAGCTCAAGCAACATTCAGGAGCAACTCATACAAAGTACCAGATTGTGAATAAACCAAATCTAAGTACTGGGCCCGAGAAATGGTTTCTTCCTCGGGTACTATGCCACCCATAGTGACATCACGAGCGATTGAGGGTAAAAGTGATTTAGTAAACCACTCTGCCAATAATTGGTCAGGAATGATTGCTTTGATCATCCTCCATCGTCGTCTCCACTCATGAATATGGTTAGAGATATGCACAGAGTCAGTTTGATGATGGGAGTTCAAAAGTTCAGTACCTGTCTTGTAGAAAATAGGTAGTTGAAAGTGCATGAGGAAAGATATGGCAAGGGAGTTGAAATCATGAAAAGAAGCACGTGGTAGTTCAATATACCACTTTGCTACAGAGCCCGTAAGTGTTTGCTGGAAAAGAAGCAAAGGTATAGAATCATCCATGAGAGAGTTTGATGAACACCACAAATGGAAATTCATCACATGGTCATTTGGATCTTCTCCAGGTTTTCCATCAAATTTTAAAATATCAGAAGGAAGTTTATCTGGAATAACTAGCCAAACTGGTGAATGAAAAATAGGATCATTGGTTAACCGAGACAAGTCTGGGAGATCTAGAGTCGCAAGGAAAGGTAGCTGTCGGTTAACTTGCAGATGATATTGGTGTGGCATAGGAACACCAGTAGGACCATAAACTGGGTTAGGTGGATAATTGTAACTAGTAGGTCCTCCTACATACGACTCTTGTTGACCAGGATAAGTAGGATTCTGTTAAGGTCCTAACCCTCACATAGGTAGATCAATGTATTCAGATGTAATAAAGGTCAATATTAATAAGGCCTTTCAATAAAATAGATCTACCTATGTGAGGGTTAGGACCTTAACAGNAAAGGTCAATATTAATAAGGCCTTTCAATAAAATAGAATAAGGCGGATGTAAGAAGACGTAATAGAAACTTCCGCTTCTAGAAGGATCTTCCTCTAGATGCTTCTCCTAATAGACATATTTAGTATAAATAAGGGGCGAGGGTATGTGAACCCTAGCTTGGAGATTATTGTAACAGAGCGTTGTTCGACTAGAGGTTTCCCCCTTGAAGAGGCATGTGAACATTGCTTTCTGAATCAAAGTGTTATTTCTATTGCTATTGTGTATATCATTTCTGTGTATTGTGAAGATTATGCTGGATATTTTACTGTTATTCTACCGTTTCTAACATTTTATTTCTATTCTGCATATTTATATATCTGGTATCTTGCAAGTGGTATCAGAGAACTTTCCTTGGTAGAAATTGTGGGTATTTTTTTTCCAGGGTAGAGACATATTCCAACATCTTTAAGCCACAGAGATCTGTCATTACACGCATAAACCCGTGGTTGAGGGATTCATACATGCAGGAAATACAAGTGGTTCTTAAGCGCACATCTGT
>JASDQU010686584.1:23390-38942 GCA_032191745.1 Picea mariana
AATCGCACATATACACAGAGATTTACCCTAGAAACTGAAATCAAGAAAACCAACAACATGTTTAGAGTCACACCTCTAATTCTTATTCATCAACCAACTTCATTGTTTACTATACAATATATAATATCCGGAAACATCCAAAACCCCTAATCCATTGACCCAGATTAGATTACAACCATAATTCCTTAACCAAAATTAGAAAACCATGGGTTGAAACACCATGTACCACAAAACTGTCAAAGGTTAAAACTATGTGTGCATGGGGTTGGTCATGCAAAGAAAATAACACATACCCAACATAGTGGTTTTGATGAGGTGAGGTATCATGCCTTGATGGAGGAGATCAATGTTTTTGTGTCAGTTCCTTTCGAGGGGCTAATAATTGTTTATGAAACTGTGACAAGTTCAAATTTGCAAATGGTAGGTTTGGTTTAGCTACCAAGGGAGAAGCAAGGGTTTTTGAAAACACTTTCCTTGTTCAGAGGGAGTATTAGCATTCATGTTTACCATGAAAGTGTTTGCACTATGCTTGGGGGTGATTCATGTGATGTGAAGTGCATGGTGTGTTGATTACCCTTGGTTGAACCATGAAAGACATAAACATTAAATATAGCTTGCTCATAGATTGACATGCTTTGAATTGATGCTTATGTGACACACTTTCTTAGGAGGTTGAGACCTATGTAGCTTGGTGACTTATGTTAATATTATGGTAGCTGCGGGAGGTATTTACTTCTACGTGTAAACCTAACGAGAATAGAATATTGTGGGAAGAAAGAAGAAACCCTAATGGATTGGTTAATAAGCCTAGAAGACAAGTCGGCTCAAGAGAATGACTTGTATTAGGTTATTAGCCTCCAAGAGAAGAAGTCAGCTAAAGGAAATGTTATATACTAAAGAATTAGTACCTAGAATGAGAAGTCGACCCAGGAAGTCTGCCAGAAATACTATAAATACAGGAGGCCAGTCTTCATTCTGGCCAGGATTCTCAAAACTGTAGAAGCAACACTTGTGCGCACTGCAGTTGGCCAGTTTGTGCGCAAGTCTGAAGGAGAGTTGTTGTTGCAGCTGCTGCAACTAGCAGATTTCGGTTTTGGCTTGGACTCTCTCTTGGTTATGGTTTGGACTCTGTGATCAGCTCTTGTTACTCTTGCTTGGTGCTCTATCCTTGGAGAAATATGTGCCACCTTTGTTTGGCTATCTAACATAGGGTTTGCTTCCAGAATGATTCTCTGTCAAGGTTAAGGTGCTCGGGGGTGGCTTCGGCCTATGGTTGGGTGACAATAGTGATATTGTCTATGGTTAAATGAGCACATCCATTATATTCTAACAGGTTATGGGCCCACACTATCTTCGGATAGTCTAACCGCTAGAAAATAGATTGGGAGGATTTTCTCAGTTGCAGTTGCAGTTGCAGCCAGTCTTTGTTGCAGCAACGAAACCCTAACCCTCTCATTGAGGCACCTTAAGTGAAGGGATTGACCTAATTTTTGGACAGACTAGTGCGCCCTAGCCTAGCGCATATCCTGGTACTCTCAACAAGCTAAGATGTCAAGTTTGAGTTTTTGGTCAAATATAGGGTTGACCAAGTCAAAGCAGACATGACTTACTCTATGAAGTCAAAAAAAAAGTTAGAAGGGGATTCTAACTTCAAAGCATGGAAGACAAGGATTGATCACATCCTTGCCAAGAATAAAGTGTTGGATATAGTGAAAGGAAATATTGTGGAACCAGAGTTTGAAGAAGGAAAATAGAAGGAACCGCAGAACGTTGCAGTTATGGAGAAGTTCACAGGAAATGACATCAATGCCATGAGTATCATAGTGGATTCTATAAAAGGCCACTTGATACCCTACATCTCCCATCTTGATTCGTCTAAGAAGATGTGCGATGCCCTAAAAAACCTCTTCTCAGTCAGAAACATTGGACAAGTAATGAGTATGAAGAATGAGCTCAGTGACATGAAGATGAATGATGATGAAAACATAACATCATACTTTGTGAGGATCTCTCAGTTAAGATATCAACTACAAGCTATTGAAGAGATCATCTCAGAGAAGGAACTAGTAAATATGGTACTCAATGGTTTTCCCAAGACATGGGATTCATTTTCTGCAAGCATGAACACAAGGAAGGAGTATCCTACATTTGAAGAACTTTGGACTTGTTGTGCACAAGAAGAAACAAGGATCAGTGCAAAAGAGAAACCCCAAAATAAATACGATGATCAAGCCTTCACAACAAAGTTCAATAATTTCAAGAATAAAAAGAAGTTTGGCTCCAGGAAGAAACCAAATCAAGAGAAAGATATGTCAAAAATACAATGCTTCAATTGTCGAAAGTATGGTCACTACAAGAATCATTGTCCCGAGTTAAAGAAAAGGAAGAAAACACACGGAGCATCAGTTTCCGAAGAAAGGGAACCCTCAAAGAAATCCAAGCAGGACAAAACAGACTTCTTCTTCTAAGACAAGAATCAATCTTAAAGAAACCTAGAAGAAGTAAAGACAGAAAGAAGTTAGCAATTAAGAGAAAATCGGAGAAAGACTTATGACACTTTGCAGAAGGCAATAAGGATGCAGACGGAAGCATGGACTCTGTTAGATGGAGGGATTCGATTATATATTTCCAAAAGAAGAGCATGCATTCATGCATGAAGCAAGGATTAGGAGGGAGCTAATCCTAAATTATACGATACATTGAAGATGATGAAGTATGTATCCATGGTAGCAGCCATGAAAAGCAGTACGTGTTCAGTTTGACTCTAGAAGAAGCCTTCTTCGAAAAGAAGCCTAAAAGTATCACTGATTGTCCATCCACATCCATGACCCTATGATGGAAGAAGTTGGAATCTTCGGGGCATGGAATCGATAGAAAACTACATGGACCCAAGAGCTAAACAGAAACATGAAGAAGAACATGAATATTCCAAGAGAGAAAGAAAATCCAGAACAACCAGTCATTATATCGAGAATCACAAGATTAACAGTTTGATCTGAACTCTATAGAAGCAATCAAGCAGAAGAAATGAAAGTTGTGATGAAGAACAATGTATGGAAAATTTATGAATGAAAGCATTGCGAGATCCAAAACTAAAGGTTCTCCCAGATGGAGAGAGAGGACTATGATGATAGCTTGTTCCAGACATACCTCTACTTGAGACATTGTATCTCGTACAATATCCATGGGTTCGAGTTTACATCAAACGAATGTAAGAATTGTTCTCCTCAACAGAGTAATCAAACAAAGAAGCATATAGCAACCTCAAGGTTTTGAGGTATACCAAAAAGAAATGCTTGTATGTAGATGGAAGAATATATTGTATGGATTCAAACAACTTGATGCAGAGCCTCCAATGCACAGCAGAAGCGTGGTGAAAAACCTTCTATAACAGAGATATTATATCATAATGGGTACTCAGAATTCAAGGATGATGGATTGCCAATCCATGACAAAGCTCTCACGATGGCAGAAGAAGTACCACTTGGATATGTTCCAGCTTGAGCTTTGCCACAATGTTATGAGCTAGCAGGAAACAAAAGAGTTGAATCCAACTATGATATACTAATATGATCAGAGCTATATGAATAATCCAGAGAAAACCAGTGTTCCAGAAAGAATGGAGTACATTGAGATCAAGCATTACATTCTCTGCGATGAAGTCCAGAAAAGAGAAGTGGTTCTCCAATATATCTCCACAAACGAGTAGATAAGCAGATATTTTGGTAAAGCCTATGTCCTAGATGAAAGAGTTTGCATACTCAAAAAACAAGTTGGAGCTCGTGGAGACAACTTCCTTATTAAAAAAGGAAGAGATGGTTCCCATGTTGGGAGGGAGCACTGATGTGTTATTGATTTATGGAAAGTCATTTTTCAATTCGAAAAATGGTCCAGGATGAGCAGTTACTTTCCAGTTCGGAAAGTGGTTTGAGATTTCTGACAGACAGGCATTTTTCAGTTCGGAAAATGGTCCAGATCGAACGGACATTTTCGTGATGAAAATGGTTCGATGGATTGTTGATGTACCATAGACATTGATTCCCCTTTGTGGCCAGTGTGGGGGAATGGTCTAGGACAGTCTCTCTTCTTGACAGTCACTCTCAGTAGTGGTCAAGAAGACGGGTATGCCTCGTCGGACAGTCATTCTTTCGAAGCTCACAGTTGTGAGCAGTTTCAAAGAATGGTCCATTTTGGAGGTTGGTGCAGGACAGTCATTTCCTTAGGAAATGGTCTGGATAGTCATTCCCTAGAGCAGATTCATTCTCTCCAAGTTGCACTTTGTTTATTGCCGGAGGGATGGCCCAGATAGGTGAATGGTCTAGGTTCAACAATCAGGGACAGACATTCCCTAGGGAAGACTCATTCTCTTCAGGTTGCACATTGTTTAGTGCCGGAGGAATGGCCCAGATAGGTGAATGGTCCAGGTTCAAAAATCAGGGACGGGCATTCCCTAGGGAAGACTCATTCTCTTCAGGTTTCACTTTGTTTAATGTCGGAGGAATGGCCCAGATAGGTGAATGGTCCAGGCTCATAAATCGGGACAGTTATTCTTCCTTGCTTGAGAAAAATAGTCCATATAGCTCATCATTGATGTTTTACTCTCTAAGGGCAGATTCTCTTCCAAATCTCACAAATGTAAGTGGAAGAATGGCCCAGATGATTCCGTTTATATCATAACAAAGTTTTTTGTGCAGGTTGACATCAGATGATATGATTGTTATGGAGACTGTATGTCTCTAGACAGTAGATGTATGCTACTGTGGTGGATGTGTTCCACTGATTATGACTATATGTCACTGATCAAGTATCTGTGTGCTACTTGGTGTGGTAGTGTACCACTAGATTGTATTTGTGTACTACTATGGATAGACACAGTTGTGTTCTATTGAATGACATTGTTCTGATTGCCTTGAAGACTACGAGTAGTGTTGGAAATGATTATCAACTAGATGGATGATCAATGGGCAGAGATTTCCCAGACGAAAAATGGTCCAGGACATTTATTCTTCTAGGACATATGTCTGGATTAGAAGAATGGTTCTTGTGTCACTATGTGGAGTGAGTGATTTATCCAGCATCATGTCTGATTACTCAGATGGAGTATGGTTTCAAGAGATGATGCAGTTGATGACACTGATAGTGATGATGGTGCTCATGATCTAATCATGAGATAATCTATGCGACTATGTTGATGCTACCAAGTGAATGGTATGTTTGTTCTCAAGACCATTACCTTCAATACCTCCCTAGCTAGGAGGGAGTGTTGATATTATGGTAGCTGTGGGAGGTATTTACCTCTACGTGTAAACCTGACAAGAATAGAATATTCCGGGAAGCAAGAAGAAACCCTAATGGATTGGTTAATAACCCTATAAGACAAGTCAACTCAAGAGAATGACTTGTATTAGGTTATTAGCCTCCAAGAGAAGAAGTCGGCTAAAGGAAATGTTATATACTAAAGAATTAGTACCCAGAATGAGAAGTCGGCCCAGGTAGTCTGCCAGAAATACTATAAATACAAGAGGTCAGTCTTCATTCTGGCCGGGATTCTCAAAACTGCAGAAGCAACACTTGTGTGCACTGCAGTTGGCCAATTTGTGTGCAAGTCTGGAGGAGAGTTGTTGTTGCAGCTGCTGCAACTAGCAGATTTCGGTTTTGGCTTGGACTCTCTCTTAGTTATGGTTTGGACTCTCTGATCAACTCTTGTTACTCTTGCTTGGTGTGCTATCCTTGGAGAAAGATGTGCCACCTTTGTTTGGCTATCTAGCCTAGGGTTTGCTTCCGGAATGATTCTCTGTCAAGGTTAAGTTTCTCAGGGATGGCTTCAGCCTATGGTTGGGTGACAATAGTGATATTGTCTATGGCTAAATGAGCACATCCATTATATTCTAACAACTTCCTCACAAGGTGTACAAATGGTGGTTGGTTATTCGCTTGGGAGGTCAACTCCACTTGTAGGAGCCTTGGGCATCTTGGAGGAGGGTGTTGGGACCTAGATAACATGTGGACACTTGGTTGCTTGCATTAATGATTGAACTTGACTTGAGGATTCTTGGATTGAGCATAATCATATAAGTGTGGTGGACCTAGGGTACGCATGGCTTAGGATGGAGCTTTGGAGCATTGGAGGCCTTTGGAGGAGCATTGGAAACATGTCATGGAGTGCTCACCTTGGAATCCTTGCTTGTTGGATGTGCATACCTTGGAGCTTAACATGTCTCTTAGAGTTGGAGCACTTCACATATGGGTCTAGGCTAATGTTTAGTTAGGTTGCTTGTTGTGGACAAGTTCCACTTCGTTACTGTTGGCTTCTGTGAACCTTCATATAAATAAAGGAAGAGTAATGTCTTTTCATTAATTCATTCATGTTCAATCATGTGATCACATGATTCTGTTAGATAAGTGAGAGTTAGAGCGAACTAGTCTTTTTGTAATTCTTTTTCATTGTTCCTTTGTCTTTAGTCCCAGGGTTCTTGAGGAGAATCAAGAGAAGACTAAGGTTAGGGTTTTTTCCTAGCAAGACAAGGTAGCTTGGGTTTGGGAGAAACCCTAGGGGACTAAAGGGAACACTTGATCTTGTAGTTCTTGTAAGAGAAGAATGTTAGGGTTTTGTGGCATTTGGAAACAATAATACTACTTGGAGTGATTGATATGGAGAATATAGTGGGAAACTATCTAGTTTTCTCTTGAACACTTGTGTGATAGAAGTGTAAGTGCCAAGGAGGACTTGTCGGTGTGTATGCTAGCTTCTTGTGGATCTTTGGTGGAGCAAATATATTTGGTTGAGAGTGTTTCCTAGATAGAAAGAATATATATATATATATATATATATATATATATATATATATATATATATATCATGATTTGCTGCCCAACCTTTGTATACTTGCATATCTGGTTTTCAGCTTATGTTCTAGTGATCATTGAGTAATTTATAGTGTCAATTATGCATGTTGATTTGGCATAACATTGAGCAGATTTCATTAAGTGAATTGCCAAACACATAGAAACCTATTGGAAAAATTTATCATGTAATAAATATGTTATAATAAGTTATTTTCAGATTTGGTTTATGTTTGGAAGCGTGCCCTAAAGGCTCAAAACATGTTCCATGGAAGTACATTGTTCAATGTTTATTTTCTTGATCTTCCTTGTGTATTTGTTTAAAAGAAGTTTAGTGTATGTTGTTGTAATTTATATTTCAGATTCAACCCTAACATTGAAACTCCACAAGAAATAGATCTAGGAAACCTTGAGGTTGAGGTGAAATTTCTAAATTTGCATTAATTGGCCTACAACAAAATTTCAACACAAACATTGTGATGTAGTGGACACACGAAAAGTGTTGGATGCTTCATCCAATGCTATGTCTAAAGTGGAAAGGAGTAATGGCATCTACCAAGATTGAAGCTCAAGGGATAAACAACAACTTTGATGTGGATAGAAACCTTGTAAGCATTACATTGCAAGAGCCAAGGGCAGGTGGAAAAAGGAATGCACTATTCCAAATCCAGATTCAAGTGACGAACATGAAGGTAAATTTTATTTTCAATAATGGTTCTCAATGAAATCTAATTTATACAACATTAATTGATGAACTTAGTTTAAAACCATATGAACATCAAAACCATTTCCAATGAGTTGGATGCAAAGAATTCTAATATGAGAATTACAATGCATTGTAAAGTTAAGTTTACCATTAATGTTGATTTTGCCAATGAGGTGGAATGTGATGTAGCAACACTTAAAGCATGTGATGTGATATTTGGAAGTGCTATCTATGGGATAAATGTGATCGGGATGCACTCTTTTATACAAGAGAGAACCAATATCGCTTGGTCAAAGGTGGTGTGACCTAGTTCATCAAAGCACACAAAGGGAAAAACCAAGCTTCTCTTACAACAAGTTTGGGCAAGAAACTAATCGACAACAATCAAAACAAGAGTACCTTCAAACAAGTGTGCAAGAGGACTTAGAGAAAATGTTGGGAGCTATGTGCTTCCACCTTATTCATAATTGAGATTTTGTGGGAACTTGAAATCCTCCAAAATGGGGAAGGGTGAACCAAAATGAATTAAACACCAACTTTGCTTCCCTAAGGAATAAGAAGATGAAGTTGGCTAAGTATGTGGATGGGAAAGAAAAATGATTGCTTGTTGGTTCGAAGGCCAGGGATGCAGGAATTAGGATAAAACAAAGTTATTTGTCCAATTAAATCATTAGTCAACATAACTATTTCTCTAACAGGGTAAGACACATCAATAACTTTCCAACGAGCTAAAGAAGTCTGAAAACAAATTCTATACAAGTTATGACCTTTGAAAGTTGACCTATGCATAGCACCCCAGTGCCAAGTGGAAGACATGGAAATGCCCATAAATCATACACGTAGAACCAACAATGTATGGACTCTCAAGGATATTTTAGAGGTGATGATTTGAATTGAGTCAACATGTACATTATATGTGTGTGTGCACACAACTACAAATACATTTTAAAGCCCAATATAAGGTGGATGCATCCCCTCCATTAGTGTAACACTTACTTTAGATAGTGAATTAAGGACAATTAATGTTAATTAGGCTAAGTGATTATAATAGTCCATTAAGTCCTTAATAAATTTATTAAACAAGGTGCTTAATGGATTGATTTAGTCAAAGTTAAAACCTTTGATCATATTTGACCAAGTCTCCAAACATTTGTATAAGAAAGTAGAGAAAACATAGGATAGACAATTCTAGCAATGCACAATACAGCAATGACAGACCATGCACATTGTTTTCAGAGGATGGCCAAAGATAATTCTTCCTTGTTACTATGTGCTCAACAATCCAGGGGAGAGAGTTAAAAACAGTAAGTTAGAACAACCAGGGAGTTAATGTAACATTTTTAGCTCATTTTGAGCACAACAATCTCGATATGAGAATGTGCATCAGAGGATTGTAATATCATGAGAGAAATAAAACAATGTATTTTAACATTGGAGTTTTTCCTCAATTGAGGGTTTCTTTAGGGTAAATGTTTGTGCATCAATATGTTTGATTGTCTTGCTATTTGATTGCATTCAACAACGTTCATATTTCATTGTTAGAGTTTATTAACCATGAGAATAACAAAGTTTATGCATTTCTCAATGTAAAAGTGCATTGTTGTGATAACGATTTAAGCACAAGTGAAGTTCCACTTAAGATCTATTGTGAGAAATTACTTGCAGACACAACATCAACAATTTATGAATCGTCACAACAATGAAACACACCCAAACCTAGTTTCTATTTCCTTGTGTTATTTTTCTTTGTATAATTTTCTTTATTTTGGAACCTATGGACTTATAGTGAACATCATAGAAATACCAACATTTTTATTCTAGCTTACTAAACCTTTAATGCGACAAAATACTATCAATAATTCTATTACCAAACTTCAATGGTTGGTTTAGACTAAACTATAAAAAAACAAGCTGGAAATATTTAATAAACAATATCAATAAGCCTTTATATTGCACATATATTTCAATATGTTATATTGATTTATAATGGTTGATCTAAATTCTTATATATATAACATATGGCATTGATGATCATGACTGTTACCGTCCACTTAAACAAATTTTGGTCTATTGAATGTTAAGAAAAATGTTAAAGAGTTAATTGGTTTTCTTTAGAATTTTACTTCTATGCTTGAAAAGATTGAAGAGAAACTTTTCTAAAGCTCCATAGTTTTGGCGAGTTAACTGGTTAGAAAAGTTGGTATTGTCACAAATATTTTGAAATTGAGATCTAATATGGGCATATGTAGGACATTTCAAGAGAGTAATTTTCATCYTCTACTTCTTAGTATCACAAAGATAACAAATTTCTTCATACCATGGTGTTTTACGAATTGTCCAAYGCCCAGTTTCACTATGAAATTCATAAGAGTTTGTTCTTATTTTAGCAATGCTGATTTTCTTCTTTAAGTTAGATATAGAAAACAAAATATCTTTGATCTTCTATATTGGAGTTAATAACTTTTTTATAAAATCTTAATTTTCTCTTTTCCTCTATTTCTTACCGCACCACATATWCTCCTTAAATTTAGATATGATAGTATTTTTAATTATATACTTCCACAAAAACATCCACTTATACCCAAGAAACTGTCGTGCATACATGAAAAATTTTGTTTCAAAGARGAACAAAGCTTCTCAAAATGATATCCTTTTACAATGTTTAATACCAAAAATAAGCCCATTTATACATTTAAAAGCAAAAGGAATCCTCCCATTCCTTCACCAGATCATTCATATTGTGTATAATTGTCACCTTGTCAGTCCTATTGCGCAGATTTCCGGTCCTAACTATTCGTTGATACTAAAATGCTCTAAATGTCTCAGATCAGCCCTGTGAATACGTTGCCTCGTGACAAATGATATGTATTCCTCAACTTTAACTTGCAACATTATTTCATTAATTTATCAACACGAAAAAGCTATAAACAACAATTCTTTGTAATAAAATGCTCTAAAGCTTTCAATTGAAACCCAAGAATGCATCACTTTGCATTATTAATATGCACTCGTCCTCTTCATTTCACTTCTACTCCATCAATTGATCAATATTACAAAACTAAAACAACAGGCAAAGCCGCTGCACTGAATACAGCGTCTATCCCAAAAGATTCTGCTCCTCCTTGTGTTCAACGTGGTATACATCTTCCTGAATAGATTGACTGGCCACTGCATTGAAAATACAAAAATATTTACCATACAAAAACAATTACTTTGATAACGCACCAACTTAAATTAGACTAACTTGATATTTACTCATTAAACTGCATTAGCTCAACTGATACCCTGATTAGCAGGTGAGGAAGGATTTTGGATGGCACACGTCCCTTCGTGAGTAGGTGTCAATGCCGGGGCATTCTCTTTTATGGAATGCGAAGCACTGTCAAACCCCAATCCAATATCTGACTTTGTATCACACTGAACAGATATTGACTGCGATGGTGCTGCTCGCTGCAAAATGTTCACAGACAAATACACGAATCAGTGGGATAAGTTATACAGAAAGAAAGATGAATAACCATAAATCAAATCATACAAGTGACAAAAGACATGCCTGAAAACCAATTGCCATTTTATATACCAGCGTCTCAAGCCATACTATAAATCAAAATGATGATCGAGCTTTAAAACCAACACAACAAAAGTTCATTACAGGCAGCTGCCAGAAATAACTCCTTCAGTGCCTTACACAGCAGTCAATTGACTGTCATGCTCACAAGTCAGCCAACAATCAGTCACATCATCAGCTAATCCCAGCCACACGTGCTCTGATTGTTACATGCCAGGCTGGAAATAACCTCATTAAGGCTCTGGAGAAAAAATTGTAACAGAACTCCCAAAAGGCCACTACGAACTCATCTCTTGGATATATTTCTAAGGCATGTTTGAAAGGGGGAATTGCAACAAAAAAAAATTCTAATAGTAATAGTGTAAGAACATCAAAACCTGCTAAGAAGAATCCCTCCTGTACTGATATTGGGTGGAAAGCTACTAACTTTTGCTGTGTTGCCAGAATTTGCAACATTCAATATGTTGTTGTTTTCACTTGGTATCGCTTATCTCTGACATGATTGCACTTTTCCTTGCTAAATATGACTCCCAACCTTCATACCCATGAACTCTTATTGGGGATAAACTCACATGAATGCTGAAATATGTCTCCCACTTGCCCAAAACTGCCATAATTGACTCTTCAGTGAATTTCCCTGGGAGAAACTAAAGCTCCAAAAGTCAACAAAAACTTGCCAATACCAAATGAGGTCGAACCAGTACTCCCCTCAACATAATTAGCATGAGTAACTCGCCTTGGAATATTTCTTTTGTGTATCATACTTGATGACAGCAATTTCTTTTGCATGTTCAGCTAGGATGAAGCGCTTCATCAAGGCCTTTTTTTAGTTTGATAAAGCCATCAACAATTCTAATTCTTCCATACAATCGACTTAAGCTTTCTTATTTTGGCAAGATCCATTTACTAACTTTGCTTTACAGTCTGATATATTTAGCACGTACCAATTGACTTGGCTAGGGATATCACCTTTACTTCATAACCATGCTTTGGCCAATTATTAAAAAGAACCAAGTGTGGAAAAGCAAATAAATTAGGTCTTTGGTCTTGACCAAAATGATAGGCTAGCTAGGGTCTTGGAAAATCACATATCAAGAGTTGGGGTTCAAAGGCTCAACCACTTGGAACCTCATATAAGAGGATAACCCTCAACCAAACTGCCACATGTCACACTGGGAGAAAAGCAACCTGCTCAACACCGCTCTTAACCCCTCACTCTTCAACCACTGGAACCTTGGACCACCCCACCACCACACATTCAAAAATATGACATTCAACCTGTACCTACCATACATAGAAACTTATAATTATAGACATGCCCAAAAAGCAGTCTTCTGAAAAAGAAAAAAACATGAAAGATTGATCATGCATAGATGGAACATCAGTCTATCTTCTAAAAAAGAAAAAAAGGCAGGCAAGACTGAACATCTCACATGCAGACAAAAGAAATCTCACTGGACTTGCTTTTTACGAAGATCAAGAATGTGTAATCATCTCTGACATGCGGACCCCCAGATCTTCGCTTATTGAAAAGAAAAGCAAATTGCTAAAAATAGTAGTTTCCTAGAATCTAATAAAACTGACTCTGGAATGATCTCTAATCAATGTCAATGTCTGGAAGCACCTGCAATGGAACCAGCCTGATGGAATCTCGATGGACCTTAACCCTCCAGTTGCACAAGTACAACTAGGGGTTAACAAACTAGAGACAAATCGCCATCAGTGGGTATCTCACTCTGTGTAGAAGGTGGTGTTGAGGTTGGCACATCAGCCTCCTCAACGATAGTCTACTCATCTTCCCTAATGTTATGGTTCATCCTCCCCTGCCCCTGCTACCCCTCATGTAATCACTCAGGTGCCTAGTCCATAATAGGCTTATAGTCTCCACCCTCCACCATGCAAAATTTTAATTAAAAACTATATATATTCATGTGTATCAATGTAAATCCAAACCATTGGACACCAAATATGCATAGTTTTCTCATATATATAGCATGTAAGGGTGAATATAGTAAAATGGCACAAAATACATTAACATCAAGGTTCTAAATGGCCTCTAGAGTCCAAAAAACATCATGCTACAAAAAATAACTATATATCATCAAAATCAATTCTTATATTGGGATCCTCATCATCCGCAACACCCTCTATGTCCTCCTTTGGCCTTTGCTTCAATCCTTCAAGGACATCAGTTCTAGTGTTTGGTGTTACTTGTAAATCCAAGTCCATCCAACCTGTTCATGGTCAAGTCAACACTGTCCAAATTTGATGAAATTGGTTCATTCAAGCATTAAAATGAGGCAGAAATCTTAACATGCCTAATTAGTGGTTTTGGCTTTGACTAAAGGGTATATTTTTGCTGATATTATGGTAGTTGCGGGAGGTATTAACCTCCACTTGTGACCTTTGATGAGATTAGAATATTCCACGAAGCAAGAAGAACCCTAAAAGACTTGGACATAACCCTAGAAGTAAAGTCGGCTAAAGAGAATATTCTATATTGAGTCTTTGGCCTCCAAAAAGAGAAGTCGGCCCAAACAGCCTGGAAAAAGCAGTATAAATATAAGGCGCCAGAGCTCATTTGATACACACAAGTCGCAACTATAGAAATCCAGTAGTGCGCAAGTCTGGGGAGCAGTTGCAGTTACTGCAACCTGTAATTTCGGTCTTTCTGGGTTCGACTTTCTGATCAGTCTTGGTTATCTTTGTTTGGCGCATTAGCCTTGGTTGGCTATTGAATTGCTACCGGAATTCTTCTCTCTGTCAAGGTCAAGGTGCTCGGGGGTGGCATTCGTGCCTATGGTTGGGTGACAATATTGCTATATTGTCTATGGTTAAACGAGCACACCCACTTTTCTAACAGGTTATGGGCCCACACCTCCTTCATTCAGTCTAACCGCTGGAAGGAAGCTAAGCCATAAGGTTATCAAGCTTGTTGAAGAATTGTCGCTAGGGTTTCTAGCAGGTGCAGTTACTGAAGCACTGTCGCTAGGGTTACTAGATGGTGCAGTTGCAAAAACCCTAAAACTCTTGCCCAACACCTTATGATGGAACACCTTACTCAAGGAGAAGATATTCTAGTGCGCCTTAGTCCAGCGCACCTCTTGGCACTCTCAGAAGGCCAAAACGTCAAGATTGAGATTTTGGGTCAAAGTCAAAGTTTGACCAGTTATCAGTCAACAGAAATCATGAAAGAAAAGACAAATCATCTACACTATTCAACCCTCACAGGAACTCTTGAAGATGACATGTGGATAATTGACTGTGGAGCTTCTAGGCATATGACAGGAGACCAAGTCAATCTGAATGAAAAGAGGACATCCTACAACGTAGAACTTGGAGATAAGAACACCTACCCAGTCGAAGGAATTGGTCAAGCCTCCAAATTGAAAACAAGTAACAATGTTCATTTGAGCAATGTCTTATATGTATCGGGTTTAGAAAAGAATCGTGTATCCATATCTTGCCTAGAAGATAAAGGAAACGGAATAGCCTTTGTAGATGGAAAAGTATTATCTTGGTCTAGAGACTCTAGCATAGAGAACGCTAGAGTTCTTGGAACCCGTGAAGGAAGACTATACAGACTACTAGAACGAATGATGAAGCTCGTGTACATGATGAAGTCAAACCCAATGAACTTTGGCATAGAAGGTATGCTCATATCAACTGTCAAGCATTACCTTTCCTCGAAAAGATGGTTGAAGGAATACCAGAACTACAATCTACACATGAAGGAATTTGCAAAGGATGTGCTCTTGGTAAGAATGTTAAGAAACCATTTTCAAGCAACAATAATAGATCTAAGGAAATCCTAGATCTAATACATTCAGATATTTTCAGATGTTTGCGGTCTAATGCCAATCAAATCTCTAGGAGGTTCTTTTTACTATGTAATCTTCATAGATGATTACTCAAGAAAGACTTGGTTATATCTCTTGAAGACAAAGGACCAAGTTTTCAGCAAGTTTCAAGAATTCAAAGCAGAGATAGAGAACCTCACAAACAAGAAAATCAAGACCTTGAGAACAGATAATGGAGGAGAATACACATCCAAGGAATTTGTTTCCTTTTGCAAATCGACAGGGGTTAGGAGGGAGCTAACTATTCCTCATAATCCTCAACAAAATGGTGTAGTGGAATGGAAGAGAAGATCTATTGAAGAAACTGTGAAGGCACTAATGAACGATCAAGGTTTATCTATGTATTTGTGGGGAGAAGCAGCCATGACAACAATATATGTCCAGAACAGAAGTCCCCACCGCATATTGAAGGATATGACTCCAGAAGAAGCCTTCTCAGGAAAGAAACCTAATGTGGAACACTTAAGAATCTTTGGATGCCTTGTTTACATTCACATCCCCAAGGATAAAGGAAGAAATTAGAACCCTCAGGAAAGAAGGACATATTTGTAGGATACAGTGAATCATCCAAAGCC
>JASDQU010686584.1:62963-80856 GCA_032191745.1 Picea mariana
TGGCATTGTATTGGCTATCTATATTAAGGAAGTTTTGTTGGGTTTTCTTCCCCTTGAGGGTTTCCCAGGATAAATGCTTGTGTACTCTTGTGATTGTGTTTCTCTCAGTGATCCTGTCTATGCTATTGTTATCTAGTAAATTGAAAGTAACCTAATAATAGCTTAAACTTTAACAGGATGATGGATTGCAAATCCATGGCAACTCCCATGGTAACATATTTGAGCAAGTTGAGAGACTTTGATTCTAATCCAGTAGACTCGTTCCTGTACCAGTAGTTGATTGGCTCCTTGATGTATTTGGTGAATACTAGGTCGGACATTTGCTTTGTTGTAAACATGTTGAGCTAGTTCGAGGTGGAACCTAGACAAGAGCATTGGATAGTTGTAAAGCATATCTTGAGATATCTTTGTGGGATGATAACTTATGGTTTGAGATATGCCTCAAACAGTGATGTACAACAGCATGGATTTACTAATTCAGATTGGGCAAGGAGTGCAGATGACAGAAAGAGTACTTTTGGTATGTGTTTTAGTATGGGATCTGCTATGATATCATGGGCTAGCAAAAAACAGAAGTCAGTTGCACTCAACACTACAGAAGCAGAATATATTGCAGCATGTGATGCTTGTACGGTAGCAATGTGGCTCCATAAGCTGGTTTCTGGAGTGTTTGATCAAGTGTTGGATTCGACTGTGATATATTGTGATAACCAAAGTTGTGTAAAGCTCTCAGAGAACTCGATGTTCTATAGCAGGTTGAAGCACATTGAGATCAAGTATTATTTTCTCTGTGATAAAGTCCAGAGGAGAGAAGTGTTTCTCCAGTATATCTCCACTTATGAGCAGACTACAGATATTTTGACGAAGCCTTTGTCCAAGATAAAGTTTACATACTTGAGGGACAAGTTGGAGCTCATGGAGATTGCTCCCTTGGTTGAAAGGGAGGAGATGACTTCCTCGGTTGGGAGGGAGCATCGATATGTGGCATCATGGAATGCCAGTGAATTGTGGATCTGTATCATGCTAGTACAACTTAGAAATGGTCATACAGCTTAAAGATGATGCTTGCATCATGCTAGATATAATCATGCTAGTACAGGTCAGATATGATACAGATGGTTGGAGTTGTTGATACAGTGGCATGAGGAGCATCGTGCTAGTACAGCTTAGAGGTGGACATACAACTTAGATATGATGTATTGACATCATGCTAGTTATGTTCATGCTAGTACATCTTAGAGACGATGCTAGTGAGCCGCATCATGCTAGATATGGCCATGCAAGTACAACTTAGATATGATGTATTGACATCATGCAAAATATGTCATGCTAGTATGGCTTAGAGATGACCATACAACTTAGAGATGATGCAGGGGGCTCGTGTCATGCTAGATATGATCATGCGAGTACATCTTAGAGGTGGCATACAGCTTAGATATGATGTATTGACATCATGCTAGATATGTCATGCTAGTACAGCTTAGAGATGATCATATAGCTTAGAGATGACACAATGAGGCACCGATCTACATCATGCGAGTACATCTTAGAGGTGGCATACAGCTTAGATATGATGCATTGGCATCATGCTAGTTATGTCATGCTAGTACGGCTTAGAGATGATGTAGATGATACTCCAGATCACGCCAGTACAGCTTAGATATGATGCAATCGCATCATGCTAGTACGGCTTAGAAGTGATGCAGCTGATGACATTGTTGATGCAGGATGATATATGATGATATGATTGTTGTGGAGACTGTATGTCTCTGGACAGTAGTTGTATGCTACTATAGGGGATGTGTCACTTGTTACTAGTTGTGTGCTACTAGGAGTGGTTTTGTACCACTGGATAGTCGTTGTATACTACTATGGATAGACACAGTTGTGTTCTATTGGATGGCATTGTTCTGATTTCCATTGAGACTATCTAGATGGATAGTGATGATGGTGCTCGTGATTTGATCTATGTGATCATGAGATAGCCTGTGGTGAACCAAGCCGGTTCACCAGGTAAATACCCAATGTAGGTAGGACAACAAGTTATAATCCATAAAGGATAATATATTAAATAATAATGTATATGAATATGAGATGAATACAATGAGTATGAGGGCCCGTTTATATATCCTCACAGGGGGTGCCCTTTCATGAATAGACATGTCCTTTAGACAACACATTGATTTTGATTTATGATATGTTTAATTATTATTAATTATATCTATTTATATATATATTGTGTTCATAACATTGCCTTCCCCTTAAAAATGCTTTGTCCTCAAAGCATACTTTATGGAAGACTTATCTCTTGTTCTGGCTTGTAATTATTGTCTCTTGATTATTCATTCTTGAGTTAGTGATCGTTGAAGAATTGAAACGATAGGAACTTCTAAGCGTTGCGTAGAACCGAAGAATTGTAAGGGAGTCTGCCCACCTTAAATCGATTTTCTGCACAATGGGGCTTTTATGGGGTTCTTGTAGACAATTTGATGTATTTTGACTCCCCTGATAACTTCTACCTTGCGCACCATTTGTAATGGAGGTAATAATTTTTGACATATTTGTCAATTGTTTCTGTGGATACATTGCTTGGTTGAAGTATCGATTTTTGTGATTAGGATGTCTATAAGGCATCCTTGCAACCTGATATTTACTTCGTGTACTTGTAGCTTCTTCTTGATTAACACTTGGAATTGCACCTTCTTCATAGCCCTAGCTTGTTTCTACTTCGACATGTGAAGAACTCTTTACATCAACTGAATCCTTTTGAGCTGTAAGGTTGACTAGGTCTGTATTAATTGCTTTATCCACCATCAGGTTTTTTCCATTTGAAGACTTCTATATTTCCATAGGTTCAGTCATTGTCTCTTTATCTACCAATGATTCTTTATTGATAAGTTGTTCTAACTTGTCCTCTACTGTCTTCTTATGACTCTTTATCTTCTTAATCTGGGTGATTAAACTTTGATTATGGATTTTCAGGCGACAATTCTCTTCATCCTTCTCTGATAATTTCTTAATGAGATCGTGATTAGCTTGTTCTAACTTCTGATCCCTATGCTTCTTATCTTTTGACTCATTGAGGTGTACCAATAAATTTTGGTTATGATCTTTTAAATAAGAAATGTGTTTGTCTTTTTCCTGTAATTTTCCCTCAAGATTTTGTTTTTGCCTCTCTTCTTGTTTTTTTTAGCATTTTCTCCAACCCAACTTGAAATTGTAAATTTTTGTTGTGTTGTTGATAATGAATTAATTAGTTTTCTAATTCTTTTATTTTCACTTCCCAATGGGTGTCACCTTGATTTTCTACTAAAATAAAAAACTTTTTACAATATGGACAAGGGGGAAAACAAGYCGGTTCACCAGGAAATACCCAATGTAGGTAGGACAACAGGTTATAATCCATAAACGATAATATATTAAATAATAATGTATATGAATATGAGATAAATACAATGAGAATGAGGGCTCGTTTATATATCCTCACAGGGGGTGCCCTTTCATGAATAAACACGTCCTTTAGATAAGACATGACTTTTGATTTACGATGTGTTTAATTATTATATTGTGTGGCTATGATGATGCCACCAGCAAAATGGTATGTTTGTGCTCAAGACCATTACTGATAATACCTCCCGAGCTAGGAGGGACTGTTGATGTTACGGTAGTTGCGGGAGGTATTAACCTCTACATGTAAACTTTAACGAGACTAGAATATTCTGGGAAGCAAGAGAAACCCTAAATAGTTGGTTAATAACCCTAGAAGACAAGTTGGCTCAAGAGAATAATTTATATTAAGTTATTAGCCTCCAAGAGAAGAAGTCTGCCCAGTTAAGTGACTTGGAGGACTATAAATAGAGGGCGCTTGAGCTCATTTGCAGTCACTCACTCTCACGACTTCATAAGGACTAGTGGTGCGCATGACTGGAGGAGAGTTGCAGCTGCTACAGTGGTGACTTGGTCTTTGGTTATGGTTTGGACTTTCTGCTTGGTACGCTAGCTTTGGAGAGAGGTACGCTACCTTGGTTGGCTATTGGTTCTAGTGATTGCTTCCAGAATTATTCTGTCTGTCAATGTTAAGGTGCTTGGGGTGGCCTTTGTGCCTATGGTTGGGTGAAAAGATAGTGATATTGTCTATGGTGAAACGAGCACACCTATTATTTTAACAGGTTTTGAGTGGGCTTCTTGCTAGTTCTTGAGGAGATTGAAGGTTGCTATAGGGAGATTAAAGAGAGATTGGAGAGCTTGGAAGGAATGTTGAAGGCTGCCATAGGGAGATTGGAGAGCTTGGAAGGGAGATTGAAGGATGCCATTTGTGAGAGATTGGAAGGGAGATTGAAGGGTGCCATAGTCATATTCAACCACCAATGGAGAGCTAAAGAGGTAGGCTCTTAAGCCCATTCTTGTTTTTGTTTTTTTTAATTCCATGTGTTGTTTTTAAGTAAAAGTTGGCATTTCCTTTATCTTTCCTTTTTATCCTTAGGATAAAAAGGAAAGATAAAGGAAATGTCAACTTTTACTTTAAACTTTAACATTACCATTAATTGGGGTCCAAGTTTGAAAACACTGGTTCAATCCCTTAACTCACTTTTGAAAAATGAGGGTTAAAAAAACAAAAAATTGATTAACTGATGCAACAGGGCAATAATTTCCAAATTATCCTGATAATTTTTTAAATTATCACAATAATTTCAAATTATCACGATAATTTCAAATTATCGGAATTATTGCGATAAATACCAGTGATATTATCGCCGAGTTAGGTTTTGGCGATAATATCGCGATAATTCTGATATTATCGCGATACGTGAAACACTGCTTTTGATGCTTGGCATATACCTCATTCAATTAGTGGTTATCTTTGATTTTCACAAGTGACTTATTGGGATTGAGCAAATATTATCTTGAAGTGTCTAAACCCACGATACAAGATTATTGGATATTATAACATACACATTTCTTGATTATGGCTTTGTGGTGAATGCTCAAGACTATCCTCTTTCATAACATTTGGATGATATTTGGTAAATAATACATATGCCTTTGTACCATCACAAGTCTCACATCGAATATCTTACATTTGTAATTTGGTAAATGAAGAATGGCACGTGGATGTAAATGTTCATTTCTAATGTTAAAGAAAAAGGTTATGATAAACATTTTTTTGAGCACTTCATGCAAGCAACAATGATGATGGTTATCATGATTTTGGGCAAGACCCTTAGCGATATTTAGACTAGAGGTCAAGAGGCTTGAGCTTTGTCTTTCCTTGTTGGAACTCTTGGTAACCCCTGTTGGTACCCACTCGAGTAGTATTTCATTAGACAACACCTAAACCCGGAGATCACTTCCACGTACCTTTGAGTATATTGAAAGTCCCCTAGGCATCTTGAAACCAACCATTCAGTCGTCGCACTGTTACAATGCACCGAACACAACATTCGTGAATATTACCCTCTCGTACTGTGGGCGTCTAATCCTACATGTATATTTGAGGGCTATAGCATAAGGCACACCTTTTGACTGGAAGTCTTTTTCTTTATTTTTGGGTCTTGCCTAGAATATTTTTGGTTTACAAGCACTTGAATGATCATGGAATAAATAACATTCAATGAATGAACCTTTCATGAATATGGAATAGTTTATTAAACACTCAAAGACACTTCATTGTTTGGCATTTCGGTTGATGATAAATGATAGACTTTGAATGAGCATTTAAAGCATTATCTGGCATCGTCTTCTCTTGTTTCATTGAATCAAACCTCTAGAGAAGTCAAAATTGAGTCAATGCTAGTGCTTGTCCTCACCCTTCCTTGTTTACAACAATAGGACCTAACTTGACCATACGGGACTCCCTCCTTACCGTCATTAAACATAAGAGATTTCCACCAAAAATGAAAGAGATCTACACCACAATGCTTCGACAAAGAAGTTCCTTTATTCTCCAATCCAATCCCCCTTTACAAATGAGAGGCCTTCCCCTTTTATAGATGAAGAGGAAGCCCTAAACCATTTACAAAAACCATGGGTAAAATCATTGAACCATGAGCAAAATAATATTTAAATGTGCTCTTACAATAAATAATAATTTTCTCCCTTGATGCGGTCAAATCGTAATAAAATGATGCTCTTCTCTTCCTTGACAAAGTCAATCACCATAAAATAATGTTTTTCATTATGCAACCCCTTTAGAAAAGGGTCAAAGCGATCAAATAAGCCCAAAATCTTGCTCCATTAATGAAATAAATCACGTGCCAAGGTGAAATTCTCCCTTCCACTTAAGTTGAGATATTAAACATGTGCTCAAATAGGAAAAGGGATGCTCCATCTGTCCAATGGATCCAATAATACTCCAATGTGTAATATCTACCTAGGATGATGGGTCTAACCCCTTATAAATCACTAATTCATAGTTCCAAGTGACAATTGTAGAAAACCGAGGTACTATGAGGTTTCCCAACAAGTCTGTCATTCGCTGTTGTTTTAGGACAGCAAACAGTCAAGTACTTTTCTGCTCATAATTTTGATGGTTAAGTGCTCTTTTGAGGTGCCCTTGCAAGTGTTTTCGTAACCGATGGTTAGCACATGCAATATACTCAAAACAAATAACACTCTTTTAGATCTTTACAACTCTAAAATGTTGATCTAAATTCTAAGCATGCATGAAATTGGACACAAGTATTTTTGGTCAACATGACCCTGGATAAAACCCCCCCAGGGAAAACCAGGTTGGAGATAGATGTATATAGAAGATCTCAAAGAAAAATGTACAACAAGAAAAACATATACAAGTGAACCTGGTACAATAGCAACCACTCTTGGATGCTTTGGAGTCCCTTGAAAATGTGTCTGCTAGCCCATTGAAGCAAGGCACCCTTTGCCTTGGTGCGCCCTTCTTCCCTTGCTAATCCCTTGGCCCTCTTTCCTTGTGCTTGCCTTTGCCTTTGCCTTTGCTTGAACTTGAACCTTTCCCTTTTCCTTTGCTTTTTCCCTTGGTCTTGCACCCCTTACACAAGAGTGACTCCCTCCATGGCTTGATGCACACAAAGCTCAAGTGCGCCCCTCCTCTAGCAAAAACACAAGTGTAGTATGCGCCCTCACTTTCCTTGCTCCCTCCACTCCTCTAGAGTGTGCCTCTCCTCTAGCAAGTGAGACTCTTCAACAAGGTGTGCCCTCTCCTCAAGCTTGATGCGCCTCTCTCACAAAGTGCGACCCTCCACAAGCTTGTGCGCCCCTCCACAACCTTGTGCGCCCCTCCTCTTCAAGAATGCACCCCTGCTCAAGATGGTGCCCAACCTCCATGGTAGACTCTCCAAGGAAGCATACACCTCAACAATGGCTTCTCCTCAAACCCTTGACCTCATGCACCCTCCTCTCCTCGAGGAATGCACCCAAGATCTTTTCTTCTCCTCCTCTCCTCTCAAATATCTCAAGTGAAGAATGAATCTATTCCTTACCCTTTTCCCACCTTTAGCCTCTCTTTGGCCAAACCCTAAAAGATCAATGGCTTAGATCCAATCTAGCCATGTCTAATTAATGGGTGAGATTTAATCCAAAAATCTCACTTCGGAAACCCACTTTCCCAAGTTTCCTTAGATTGCCTCATGTCCTTTAATTCACCCACAAAGTGAATTAAATGTCACTTTAATAACTTAGGTGACATATTTCACTTTTGACTTAAACTCCTAAGCCAACTTGAAATTAGAACATAAAGTAAAGTAATAAGGGTAATAGTCTCCCCCTTTGTGTTTAGAGACTCACAAACACAAGGGGACCACTTTCCAAGGTACCCAAATCTCAACACTCCCTCTTATAGAGGAAAGTGTCATTCACCTCTGTTGTCATCCTTATACACACTTGCAAACATGATCTAAGTCCTGCTCACTTAGTGTGTCCTTCGAGGCACAATGCCTAGGTTCAAAGCCCACGCTGTCACTTTGACTTGAACCTCTTTCGTCTAGGCTTACTCCTAGGGAAGCCAAGAAGCCAAGGGGGGTAAACCCTAGTTACTAGATATGATTAACATTGTGTTCTAGGAGTTGATTTTAATTGGCTATAAGGTTGGGGGAAATCTAACCTATGATGCAAAGGCAACAATGCAAGATGCAAAGATTAACTTATGACAAACAAACCCTTTCCTAAGACAACTAAGACTAGTGCCTAAGATTGGGCAAAGGGGTCAACTAATGTTTGAGGGAGTTTGATTACAAAAAATTTACAAATAACACAATTATTACAATTACTTCACAACAATGTTAGATACAAATCCACAATTAGATACAAGATGAATAGATGATACAATAGATACAAAAAGAATATCTAAGAACTACAAAATATAAAGATACAAAGAGGCAAGTTAACCATGTGTTTTAATGTGCAGGAAATAAAGGATTTCAAAACATGGATATCATCAACACATTAAGCCAAGCATGCCCCAATAGCACTTACTCTATTGGACTACTTTTCAATGGAAACCACAACACTCAAGATCCAACAAGATGATGCCTCCAAATGGGATGCGCTATCTCTTGAGGGATCACACCATAAATAACACTTAACAAACTAAATGAAAGGCTTGAAAGAAAAAGTGCTCAACAATACTTAAAAGATCGACACTTAGATACTTGATCCTCAAAGAAGTGTACTCGCATGTAGAATTGAAAGAGATGTGTGCTTGCAAGTAATGTTTTAAACAACCATAAGATGTACCCAAGAAAGTGATGCCTAAAACACTAAGTGGATTAAAAGTTGCTTAAAGATTTTAAAAGTTTTAATTACCCCCTAGCTAAGTGTCAAACCAAAATCCTCCTCCCCCAATTACCAAATGATTGTTGGATGCTCAAGAAGTGAGGCAACGAGGCCTACCCTAGCTTCACAGGTCAACCTTAAAGATCCAAGTACTCCCGGAAAGGACGCCATGCGCCATGAGACCGTCCCCGGCCTAGCACCTTCCGTTGCCTTCCTCAAACCCCGTTTTAGATGGCCAAGATGGAGAATTTAGGTGTCATATTAAGTCTAATATGTTATTACCCCTATGGACTAAGTATTTTGATGTGTTTAAGAGTGTTTAGGTGACTTTTACTTGCCTAAAAATAGTGAAAAAGTGTCAAAACCGAAACTTAAATCAGCTATTAAAGTGTCTTAGACAATGTGATTTAAGCATTGAAACATGTAAGAAACTTGAAAGGAAAAGTTGATTGAAATAGTGTTCTTAAACCAAACGATTATAGCATTAAAATATGTAGGAAACTTGAAAGAAACAAATGCTATGAAATGACAAGAACAGCTTGCCAATAAAAGATAAGATTACTTTAACCCATCATCACTTAACCATGTATGTTATTGCATTAAGAAAATATGCTAAGAAATGAAAGATACTTGCTGAAAAGAGTGTGTCCCTACACCATAAACATGCCCCACATATACTTCAAACTTAGATGATGGCAAATGGCCTTAAAGATAAGTTATTTGCAAGTTAAAAAGATTATTTCTTAAACCACCATCATTGCATTAAACCTTGTGATATTGCATTAGAACATGTGTTATGAAACTTGAAAGATTATAGCATGTAAGTAAGATTATGCCCCAAGGGCTTAAGCTAAGATCTAGTATATGTATGTGAAATCTACTTCTAGAAGATTTTAACCATGTGAGCATAAGCAAATCATAAAAGCATTACTAATCTAACCATACGATATTGGGGATGTCTCACCCAAGGTGTAGGCAACCATGAGATAAATGACTTGAAAAGAAAAGCAAGAAACAAACCACTCACAATGGCACAAGGTGGAGGCAAGCCTACCTTTGTTGTGCCAAAGAGGGTTTGGAAGCAAGAGAATGACTTTAGAAATGCTAGAAAGAGAAGGGAAAGGGTGAGCTTTCKTTACCCAATCAATGGAGAAGTTCTTGAGGTGTTGTACRATCGAAAGTGGGCAACATAACCCTTATACGTTGGAAGAACCTGCAAAAACCAGCAAGCTATTGCTTGCTGGAAATGCTACACAACACACCACAAGTCAAGAAAAATTTATGTTTTTATTCARAAATTCTTCACATACAAGTATCCCAATAAAAATAAATTTAATGTGACCTATCTATGATTGTTAGCAMACTGAAATATGCAGAGAATGAGTAAAGAAATCAGATCTGAAAAGCAATGGAGTTTAGGTAGGCTTTAGGAGTAGACTCTTCCTTGAGGCTAGCCCAATAAAACCCTAGAGGTAAACCTGCAAAAATTGTGAGAAAAGCTACAAAAATAGATAAAATGTGAGTAGATCTAGATGATAAAACAAAATACTTTGCAATACCCAAATAAACACTTCACTAGATCTATGATAATACTACCACAAATCTATCCAAACAAAATACTTTGCTTGGAGCTTCTACTCTAGATCTACAAACTTGAAGCAAGAATGAGAGAAGAATAGAACAAGATCACCTCAATAGTAGCAAGAAGCAACAAGAATACTCTTTGTTTCTTCAAATCCTCCAAAGCCTTACTGTTACTCAAGAGGAGAGTCTTGTAGCAACATGTTGCTCCAACACTCTCAAGAGCAAAATAGAAGGAAGCACAATGAACAAGAGAGAGAGAGAGAGATGAGGGGAGAATCCAGTAGCATAACAATAGCTCAAGATATGGTGTGAAATGAGTGAGGGAGGGGTTCTATTTATATTTGGGAAGGCAAAGCTACCCCTCTTGGATGAGTTACAAGTGTCACACATCAAAGAAAAGTCACTTTTAGGGTTTTGGTAAGTTAGGGTTTCAGCATGGATGGATGAAGTAGAAATGAGTTGGAGTGGCTTTGACAAGTTAAATAATGAGTTGTAGGGTCTAGAGAGGCACACCAAGGGACGTTTTTGCTTAATGGCTAGGTGAGGGGGTGATGTGAGGATTGGAAAAGGTTAGGAAGGGTTAGGAAAAATCTCTCTCACCTTTTCCATCATTACTTTCATCCATTTGCTTATAAATTACAAAAATGACATTTTACCTATGTCATGACTTAGCAATTAAAATTGTTGTTTTCACTGACTGAGACTCCTGGTGGACAAACACATAGCAAAAGTTGTCCAACTGAGCTGAAACTTGGTCCAAGAGTGTAGGGGGTCTCATTCCCTTTCTTTTGAGCACAAATACCCCTAGCAAAAGCCCAAAGACCTAGTTTTTACAATATTTGCTCAAAAACAATTAATTAATTAAATAATTAAACCTTCAACCTTAAAAAAATTTAATTAATTAAAAAAAAACTATCTAGACTCGACGGAATTCCGCGAAACTTTCTAAGATGTCATACATGGTCATTTACATCAATCCTAAACAATAGCTACCAGAGAATAACTCCATTAGAATGCCTTTCACCACTTTGGAGGAATTATTGCATGGTGGGAGGGAAAAACTCTAAGGGAAATTAATAAGGCTGAAAAAGCCCAATTAATAACCTGGGGATAAAAAACCCTCGATGAAAGGAACTTTCCTAATGAAGAAATCCCAAGGTAGTTAACTGACCTAACTATGACCCATGCAGACCTATTACATTATTAACCCACGCAGGGGTGCAGAAATTATGTTTACAAAAAGTGTGTTGGAGGCATAAAATGCCCAGTAGAACCAAACTGTCTTCGACATATTAGCATCTGTTGATGCATATCTTCATGGCACATGGGGTTGACCCCCTAGTTGAATAGGCGATCAACAACCCCCAATCTCATCCCTGAGGTGGGCATGGTTGCCTACTGGAAAATAATCGGTGAGTATGGTTGTACCCTGATCATCAAAAGTGGTCTCTGACACAGATATGCTTGACCTGCATGATCTATAGATGGAAGTGCATCTCCACCTATCCAAGATCACCTAGATCTTGGTCATCATGCCAAAGATTTCAACCTTGGCATCTCACCAAGGATTTTTACCTCCTAGTTGTTGAATTTTAATGCTTACTTCATGCACATGTGGTTTATTTCAATTTAGCATGTACTTGAACCATAAACAATGCAGCAATACCATTCACAAGTGCTACAGTAACCAAGATCACAAGAAGAATAACCATGCACAAGAACACAAGAGTTTATCCTAGGAAAAACCTTCTCAATCAAGGGAAAAACCCAGCAATCTTTTGATATAGAGTCTAGAATATCCCCCACACCATGAACCGTAGAGCACACAAGAGGGTGCTCCTTGACCTAGAAACTTGCGCCTAAGATAAGCACGCACTTCAGGCATACAACTTGTCTTGAGAGAATGTTACAAGTGTGTGAGTGAGTGAGATCCACAATGGGGATCTAGTCCTATTTATACAAGACCTAGCACATCAAAAGGATGTGTCTAGTAGCACAATAGAGCCGACCTCTTCAACTAGATAATAAAATTAATCATTATACAATATTAATTATCTTTTACATGGTGGGGCCGACTTGTACCCTTTACAATACAAATTAGGGTTACAACAAATCTTACTCTCAAACAATATAGCAAGGGATCCACACATCCTCTAGTGCTCAGCCACTAGGGACACGTCCACCTGTGCTCAGCCACAGGGACGTCACTCTCAACAAATCAACTCAACTAAGTTCATAGGAGTACCATNAGTAGCACAATAGAGCCGACCTCTTCAACTAGATAATAAAATTAATCATTATACAATATTAATTATCTTTTACATGGTGGGGCCGACTTGTACCCTTTACAATACAAATTAGGGTTACAACAAATCTTACTCTCAGACAATATAGCAAGGGATCCACACATCCTCTAGTGCTCAGCCACTAGGGACACGTCCACCTGTGCTCAGCCACAGGGACGTCACTCTCAACAAATCAACTCAACTAAGTTCATAGGAGTACCATCTGGAGAGCCATCTCATGTCGACTCAACTAAGTCCATCGGAGTCAGATAGGAGACCATCTCAAGTCATCTCAACTCAGTCCAGAGGAGCACGACAAGAGACCACACGTCATCTCAACTCAGTCCAGAGGAGTATGACACACCCACCACATGGGCTCTCTCACAGACGTCTCAACTCAGTCCAGAGGAGAACGATATGGAGAATGTCTCATGAAGCTGCAATCAACAACATTGGCATCTCACCAACAGTCTCTACTCTTGGCATCTCACCAAGAGTCTCTCTCTTGGCATCTCATCAAGATTATTTGGATCTTGGCATCTCACCAAGATCCTCAACTTGGTCTCTCACCAAGTGACTTCCACCTGAAGTGGAATCTGAAGCTTATTTGCTCGTCTCCATAACCAAGTGAGGCTCAAGCCTCTCTGGTGCCATGCTCCCACTCATCAATCTCAGATGCTCTGAAGCCTCTGCACCAACCCTCTGTTTGCTCGACAACTCTGAAACTGAAGTTGTCTCGGGTGGACCAGTCACCCCTGAATGTGGTGTCCTCGAAAGTTGAGTCTGAGCTCCCTTTGAATCAATACTCTGATTCAATGGAACCTCCTCAACTCTGTCTCCCCACCTACCGTTGGATGGTGAATCAACTGACAAAAGCACACTCCCTCTCAAACTGAGCAATGAACTCTTGCTCCTCTATTGTTGTCGTACCATCCTGTCGCTTCTTCTTCTTCTTGGGACACTATCCAGCATAGTGCCCCATCTCTCCACAAGCAAAGCATCACACTGTGCTCATGTCTCTCTCTCACCCACCGCCACTATGCGGTGGTTTGGCCCTTCCCTTGGGACCCTGTCTAGCACCCTTGTCGGTCTTCTTCTTGCCCTTAATCCAAAAAGAAAGACCCTCATCACCCTCTGATATGCGTTGGTGTCCTGAAGACCCTAAGCTGCATCTCAGCTCCTCCTGTACGAAGTCGCCCCAAAGTCTCTCCCAAGTAGGCATGACCTCTCGAGCTACAATGCCTCGTACAAATGAACCCCAAGGTTTGGAAAAGATGTTCAAAGTTGTCCTCACCAAGAATTCAGGATCCACAATCTCCCCGACTGCGGCCAACTGATCTTGAACCTCGGTAAATCTGCCAAGGTATGATGTCAGCGACTCTGAATCGAGCATCTGAATGCTCCTGAGTTGGTCCTGCATAACCATCTTCTAATTCTGATTAGGACTCTGGTACATCTTGCACAATGAGGCCCATATCTCAAAGGCATAGTCCTTCCCAGTCAAGTGGTGTATGATGTGGTCCCTCACCGCATCACAAATAGTCCTCTTTGGCTTGGTGTTCTTCTTCCTGAAATCTGCATCCAACAATGGAGATGGAGTGGGTGCAGGAGGAATCACCACGGGAGCTTGAACTATATCCCATAGTTCAAGATCCTCAAAGATGAATATGACACTGGTCTTCCAAAGGGACCAGTTGCTAGCTCCGTCTAGCCTATCCTCTGCCCTCATTTAAGATACTGACATGGTTGTCCACTGAAATTCACACTGATGCTACACACTGCAAAAGAGTACAACCTCACTCCTGTCAACACAAGTGTGAAAAGAGGTTGTCCAACTACAACCTCACTCCTATCAACACAGGTGTGAAAAGAGGTTGTCCAACTACAGCTTCACTCCCGTCAACACAGGTGTGAAAAGAGGCGGTCCACAAATGTCCAAAACAGTCCCACAAAACTGCCCACTGAATGCTCTATAAATCAGCCAAGCTTAGCCACCAAGGCTCTGATACCATGTAGAAAATTGAGGTACTATGAGGCTGCCCAACAGGTCTGTCTTTGACGTCTTGTTGGGCTCTAAGTTTAGTCTCCAAAACTATCATTTTCTATTGCTTTAGGACAGCAAACAGTCAAGTATTTTTCTGCTCATAATTTTGATGGTTAAGTGCTCTTTTGAGGTGCCCTTGCAAGTGTTTTCGTAACCGGTGGTTAGCACATGCAATATACTCAAAACAAATAACACTCCTCTAGATATTTACAACTCTAAAATGTTGATCTAAGCTCTAAGCATGCATGAAATTGAACACAAGTATTTTTTGTCAACATGACCCTGGATAAAACACCCCCGAGGAAAACCAGTTTGGAGATAGATGTATATAGAAGATCTCAAAGAAAAATGTACAACAAAGAAAACATATACAAGTGAACCTGGTACAATAGCAACCACTCTTGGATGCTTTGGAGTCCCATGAAAATGTGCCTACTAGCCCATTGAAGCAAGGCTCCCTTTGCCTTGGTGCACCCTTCTTCCCTTGCTAATCCCTTGGCCCTCTTTCCTTGTGCTTGCCTTTGCCTTTGCCTTTGCTTAAACTTGAACCTTGCCCTTTTCCTTTGCTTTTTCCCTTGGTATTGCACCCTGTTGACCACCTAAGTGTCAACGTCATGTACCATGAAAACATGTGCCTTATGCCATGACAAGTTTGAAGACCTATGGCTTAGCAGGGCAATTTTTCCCCCAAAACTTCTATTTCTCTCTCTTTTTCTCCACGGAATGTCTGCTCCCCTGCGTGGGAAATTTTGTAATGTAACATGTTAGCATGGGTCAAGTTTTGTAATGATTTAGTGGCCTAGGAATTTATCATTAGGGAAGTCCTTTCATCGAGTGTTTTTTTCCTTAAGTAATTAACTTTGTTTTTTCAACAATTTTAATTATTTAAGTTTTTCACTCAATAATCCTCCAAAGTGGTGAAAGGCATCCTAATGATCAATCTCAGTAGGTGACTAAGGGCTAGAAGTGTTGTAAATGACCATGCTAGACATCTCCTAGAGTCTCGCGGAATTCGGTTAAGTTTTGATAGAAATTTTTAATAAATAAAATTTATCATTAATTGGAAATTTTTAATTATTTTTGATGTAAAATGTAAAAATTTGGTCCTTAGGGATTTTGTATAAGGGTATGGGTACTCAAATCAAATGGATTATGACCCCCTACACCCTTGGACCAAGTTTCATCTCATTTGGACAAGTTTTGCTAGGTCAATGTCCATGATGAGTCTACGTCAGTGAAAAATCAACAAATAATTGGCTAAAGTAAAATTGTCAAATTTTGTAAAAGGGTCTAAAGTCAAGAAAAAGGGGGAAAAATGTTTCCTAGTGTGATTCCTAAGTTAGAAATCTATAATCCACTAAGGAAGGGGTCCCCAAAGTCAAGAAGTGACAAACTCAAGTGTTTCCCTAACAAGAGGGGCGCCCCCCCTCTTCATGAGCAATTAACAAGTGGGAAAATTAAAGGTTAGGGAGGGCCCCACACCTTGGGCGCCCCTATTGGATCTTAGAGAGATGATTAAACACATGGTACACCCCCCTCTCTCCTCTATCATGGTGCACTCCCTCCCTCATGGTGCACCCCCATTGAAAGTGGGCCTCCCTTGCATGCAAGTGACACTTGGAGAGCATGCAAGGGGGATTTTCTCTCCCTCTCTCCCTTAAAAGAAGCCCACCTCTCCTCATTTTGAGATCAACTCTCATTGTAACTTCATGCTGCCCAAATTTCTCATCACTCTCTCTTGCTCTCCCACTCAATTTTTCTCTTGTATTCTTGCTGCAAATTTGCAGCCATGTCTTGGATAATAAAAGTTAAGCTTTGGAGGATCTCTTGGTGTTCTTCCATGGTATTTTTATTGAGGTAAATTTCCTGCAATTTTCTGTGTATTTTCTTGCTTACATTGCTCTACCTGAAGACCCCAAGCAAAGTGTTTTGTTGGGGATAGATTTGAGATAGTTTTGTCATAAGTCTATGTATGTTGCTTCTCTTAGTGTTTGGAAAGTGTTTTGCAAACCATTGTGAAGATCTCACCTTCTTGCCTCATTGTGTAGCAAGGATTTCTAGATTTGCAGGTTACCAAGGGCTTGGAGGAGTGGATTATAAGTCTAGATACCCACTTGTCCAACCACAAAGCACCATTCTATTTTCTGATTTCATTTCCAGCTCTATCTCATTCGTTTTTCAGATCTATTTCTTCTCTAATCTTGTAAATCTAATCATTTCTAAGTTCAGATTTTACTAACAAATTTTTTGTTTTATATATTAACAATTACTAACTTGTTCCAAGTTCATTTTAGCATTTTCCATCATAGAAAGCTTGTTGTTTTGTGCAGGTTTTCGCAAGGTTAAGGGGAGGTGCTGCCAATTTTTGCCCACAAGGAGCTCAAGGAAGCATCCAAGAGTTGTGGTGCAAAACCCCTTCACCTTTCTTTCTTTCTAAGGCATTGTAAGCAGCCCAAGAGAGTCTCTTGGGCTTGCATTCTTCATCTATTCTCCTCTTTTGTAATTTGTAAATTATTTCAAGTATTTAAGTGCCCACACCTTCCATGTGAGTGGCCTTGCCACCCTTGCAATATTGTGTCGGCTAGAGTAGATTTAATTTTCTGATATTTGCATAAGTTGATTGCCCCACTTCTCCCATAAGGAGAAGGTTGTGTGGTTAGTTTTTGTTTTTCTTCCCTTCAAGTCTTTTGCCCACCTTGGCCACAAAATCAGTAGGCTTGTCCTCCACATTGTGCCAAAGTTGTGTGGCTAATTTGTTTATTTCATTCATTTTAAGTTATTTGGATTGTTTTCCCACACCTTGCATGTGAATGGTTTTGCCACCCCTTGCAATATCGTGCTTTTGAGCAAGTAAACAAACATTTCCCCGCCATTTGCCTCGTTTTCCCTCCCCTTGCCACTTTGTGGATCTTGGGTGACAAGAAAGGGTAAAGTATTGTGTGGTAGTATAATTAGGCACTCAACTCCTATATTGTTTAACCACTAAAAAGGCGTGACTGTGGAGGCTACTTGGGGTTGAAATCGGGGACAATTTCGTGGCACTACGTGTCCTCCTTGTTGAACGTCCAACATCGTGGATTTGACCCGTGGAGCTAGGGGGGAACCTTGTTGTTCTTTTGTTAAGCACCCAACACTTCCTCTTGGTTAAAGGATAAGGAACTTGGGGTAGTCATATAGTTTAGGATTATTGCAATTCACATCCAATTACCCTAAGTTAAAGAGAGACCTTAAA
>JASDQU010686584.1:86503-112835 GCA_032191745.1 Picea mariana
CTCCGACTTTGGATGAGGCAGATAGAGAAAGAGCCAGAAGTGGATGCCATTTCTTTGGACAATATTGATATATTGTCTAAGTGGAGGGTGGAGACTGAGGTGCCTCTCTTGGATGAGGCACCTGCATGGTTAGAGGAAGGGGACCAGGAGCAACAGCAGGAGGAGGAGGAGGAGGAGGAGATTCATCCATACACCATGGAGGATGATGAGCTAGTTGAAAGTGGAACACCATTTCTACACATATTGGAGTAGCTAGTCCTCCATCCAGCATTGATGTCCGACCAGGACCTTCTGCCTCTAGTTCAAGGCCTCGCAAACAGCCCCTGATTTTTTCCGTAAAAGGGGGAGAGGACATTGATAATTTGATACCATATAGCTAGTTGCTAGTTTTGGGACATATACATTTATATATGTGATCATTGAGGTCATTTTGTATTGGTTTCAGACTTTCAGTAATGACTTTGATGTATCGGTTTTTGTTTGGCATCCACTATATAATATATATAGGTTCTTTCTCCATATTTATGTGCCTATCTGTTTATATGATGTTGTTGTTGCTTTATATATTGAAAAATGTTTAAAATTTTGAAAAAAAATGAAAAAATTATGTATTTTTTAATGTTTGCCGAGGTTTTCCGAGTTTTTCACCGAGTTTTTCCGAGGCGATGTTTTCAGAACCCTTGCCGAGTTTTTGCCGATGCCGAGTTTTTCAACTAGGGAAATATCCAACTCCCTCTTCACTAAGAAAGCAATCCTAACCAACATAGTTCTGATACCATGTAGAAATTTCTGATCTAGGGCAATCAATGCAAATCCAGAAATTTCACCTCTTGATAGAGGTTTCTAGGATCCAATCCCTAAGAGCTTTCAGGCTCAGGGCTGATCAGAAATATTTAATAACAGCAGTGAATAGCAACAAATACTTCACTTCACTTCACTTCAGTCCAAATCACTGGGCAGCTCAAGATAAAAGATACCAAGAAAGTGTACTTCGATGATAAGAAGTTACAACCCTTAAAGCACATTTTTCCTTGCATATAACAGATCTGAAATAACTTTATTACAGCAGATTTTACCACAGTAAATCTTCCCTCCTATCTTCTAGTGATAATAAGTTACCAACCTTAAAGCACAATTTTCCATGCATATAACAGATCCGAAATAACTTTATTACAGCAGATTTTACCACAGTAAATCTGCCCTCCTATCTTCTATAGATATGTTAACTCACTTAACAATTTTGACCCTATGTTATGCCAAATCAGCATCAACAAGTGCTGCAAATTACCCAATCAAGAAGAGATCAAGAGCTTGAAAACAAATCTGCAAGTACAGAATGATTGGACAGCTGAAACACTTCATTTATATATAACAGATGAAGTACATGCACATACTCAACCCATCACAAGCTGGTAAAATTTCAAGCTCTCCAAACCCTAGCTAGAGAAACCAAGAAAACCCTAGCCACCAACTCCTCCTAGCTAAGAATCACTTTGATTTGGGGGTTTCCTCTCCTTGGAGCTTAATGGATACATCTTTCTTGGGGCATATGTGATGTGTAAGGGTTTTCTCCATTGTGTTACCGCTCAAATTTTACTTAATGACAAAAGCCCTAATCCACAAGATACAACTCAAGGGAAACTATTAGGACGATCACAATTGTCACCTCAGTAACCTATCCTTTTCACTTTAGGCCGACTCTCCTCTAGCTCAAGGGGGGTATCCCTAGTAAGATTACTAAGACCAAACAATGAGGCACATGTGAAGTTGAGAGTAGCATCAGTAAAACAAAGTTTTGGGGTTTTTAAGGTTTTAGAATAAGTGATGGAAGGAGATAGAGATCAATGTCAAATCCAAAGAGGGCAATGTAGTCAAGGTGAATCAAATGGAAATGAGGTCAAGAAGAAACCCTTCAAAGAGTTGGCTTATTTCATTAAAGGATTAGGAATTAGGGATTAGAACCAAGAGGAAGAGTAATCCTTTACCCAATCAAGATTAAAAATGAATATCAAGGTCTAAAAGAAGGGAGCCTCAATGGAAAAACCTTCACCCAAAAAACAACTATGATTTGATGAACTTACTTGATACTTTTGCTAGTGAACCAAAGGAAAAGCCAAGCATGGTAGAAAGTAATCACCAAACCAACAAAGGAAGAAGGAAGGAAACCCTAGAACATCTTCCTTCCAAGTTGTAAACTTACCCCTCAAATGGATCGATCATAAAGGCTTGTAGAAAACTTGAACATTTCACCGTCAATCCTTAAGCACCAAATAGTAACCAAGATAGAGAAGCTTCAAGAATTGACAACATTCATCCACAAAGAAACAACCATTTACACCATATATGCTGAAAGAAAAGATATGTCAATTAAGCTCCAAAGAGTAAGAGCTCCAAAGATCCAACCATGAGTACAAATGAGGAAGGGCACCTCTATTTATAGAGTGATGCTCATCTTCCTTTACAATAAAATAATATTATTTCATGTGAGATCCCTAAAATTAGCCTAAGTTGGAGTAAAACACAATTTCCTCTAACTAATTAGTCTAGAAAACAATAAAATAGACAAGACAAGCCACATGTACAATGATCAATGTGAAAAATCTCCATAAGATAGGGAAAAATGAGTGTCCAAGGTGAAATGTTAGCCTCAAAAGGCCCTCCAAAGTGTGTAGATGCTCAACCACCTTCTTTAAGTGTGCAAGTCAAATATCCTAAGTTCTCTCCATAGTGGACATATGGACCTCCAAGGAAAAAACGTCCTCAAAATCATGAAATAAAACCCTCCAAAGAGGGCGACTCCTCCAAAACAGCATCAAAATGTCATAATTGAGGTCTTCGAGGGAAAGTTTCCCTCCAAATGCATGGTACAAGCCTTGAATCGTGGTGAAGTTGTCCTCCAAGCAAGAAATGTGCAACTATCCAACCCCCACCGATGGAACGACCTCCTGGAATCAGTAGGGCTCCAAGAAGTGGATAGCCCTTCTAGAAGTGTCCATAAGTCCTCCAATGAAGCCTCCAAGGTAAGATCATTCCCATATCTCAAGAAAGTAATCTCCAAAAATCATAGAATGACCCTCTCCAAGTCAAATGATAATCACACATGCAAGAGTTGTTAGAAGATAAGACCTCAAAGGGATTGACCCTCAAATTAAGCCAATAACAACTCCAAGTGTGATGAAGGGAGCGCTCAAAGGATCTTGAACGTGGCAAGTCAAGAGGAGGCACAAGCATGTAGAAATAGCCCAAAAGTTTTTTTACCAGCGCTTTGGGAACCCTGAACTTCCTCATGGACTATGGATTTCATTAGGGAATGTGAACTGCATGGGCAACCATGAAAATGCCGAAAAAACTGAATGCAGCGAATGCCATCTTCAAACCCTAGAGGGATTCAACAAAAGGACTACGCATAATTATATCACGTGACCAACAAATGAAACAGGTAGGTATCCCGGCAGTCTGAAGTTCCAAAATTAAAGGGCTAGTGAAGAAAGTCACTAGGGTTACCCCGTGTCAAAATGGGGGGTAACACATTGAATGTGTGGCTTATAGTTCTAATGCTTCTAAATTGTTGCATGTGTGAAATAGATTGCCAAAACTTGCTTTTCCGGGCCATTTGTGAAGGGTATATCTACCTCAAGGGTATATCTTGCCCCTATCATCTTCTAGAGTTGTTTCTTATAATACTACATTGTGTAGGCCACACCCCTTTAGCAAAGTTTTGATGTGACACTTTCAAAGTCCTCCTAGCATTTCTTCACTTCCATTTTCAACAATGCTAAGTTCTTCTTGTGACATGCATATTGTGGTCCTTGTAGCCTTAACCTTTTGATGAGATTTACTTCTTGGATTGGCCTTGTTACCCCCTCACTTCTAGGGGTAACCAAAGGAGATTTTTTCTCCATGATCCACATTCCAAACAGTAGTTCTAACTTCTAATGATGACATTTCAGACTCTCCACGGACAGTTTCCCACAGATGCCTTCCATTACATGCTCATCTCACTCACATCAGATGACATGGTGCATTGCAAACTGGGGTACATTGTTTTGACACTTCATATCGAAGGATAGTGTCAATGTTTGGGGCATGAAAATGGTGATCATGGGTTGAATTGGATAATGAATAATGATGCTTTGAATTTATATATTTTTCCTTGATTCACCTTGGTGGTCATTGTTGCCCCCTCTCACCTAGGGGTAACTAGAGGAGATCGTGTCTCATGGCCCATAATGAAGACAATGATCCCGACGATCATGATGATCAACATGTCCACAAAGATCAGCCCAACAGCCACTCATATGCCTCTTCCTCACCATCACAGCTTATCACACTCAACAAACAAGGCTCAATGGGAGATGGTCGCTCGACACATTATGAGGTACATTAGTCTTTGTTTCATATAAAGTTCCATATTTAATGCATTGGGAATTTGAGTAACGATAATAGGTTGAAGTTGGATAATGAATCATGAGCCCAAAAGTTATGCTTTTTTCCTTGTTTCACCTTGGTGGCCATCCTAGGCATCCTAGTCATGTGTTGTCACTCCTCATGTGTTGTCATTCCTAGGGAAAAGGGGTACTACTGATGGTTCCTTGAAAGAGGTAACATACGATTCCCGATCATAATTGTCACTTTCCATCCTTGATGCTTCCATTCTCCCATCTTTTGGGTAATGTGGTTACATGTACACCAAGAAGGCATGTACCTCATTCTCTTATGAGAAGAAGGGGCTAAAGGCCCAAAGGTAGATTGCATCTGGCAAAAAAAATAAAGAAATGGGATAATAAGGACAATTAGAAGCCATAAGTCTACAATTGAGCTCTACCCCCTCACTAATGGAAATCGCCCCTAGTCCTAATGCGAATAAACACATTCATCTATCAAAAAAGGACTTGAATATATCCCAAATAACAACAAAGGAAGTGTTATACTTGAAAACATTTTAAGGGGACTCGCAAATCATATGAAAAAGTCAAAGAAAAAGGAAAAAAGAAGGGGTTAGGAATGCAAAAAGCACTAAGGAAAGGGTAACTCAATCACCAAGTGCACCCTTTACAAAGGCACTCATAGAGGTGAGTCCATACATTGTCCTGCTTGTTAATGACCCCATGCCAAGAAGTAAACCCCATGGCCACCTCATCCTCGTTACATATCTTTGATTGGTTCTTCTGAGAAATATCTCTCTACTTGGGTATTGGCACACCTAATAGGTTCCTTTGATAGCCCTCCCATACCTAAACTTGCTAAATTGCATAAAGTCTTGGGCTTGTGTGAAGTTTGAATGGGATCGCCAATAAGAGTTGTTCATTTGGCTTTTGTATTACTTGATGACTTACTTTATATGCTTCTTAGGACTATCGTAGCCTATGATTGTTGGTTTTACTTGATTCCATGGTTTTGAATGACTTGAGTGCACCTGACATGGTCTTAGAGAAAGTTTTGGTTTTCACCCCAGGACATTGTGCACGTTTGTACAAGATGCAACACATTTGATGCAGAGCATTGGGTCACTTGGTGATTATCCCTTCAAATACATCGTCTCACACCTCCAAGTCTTTGGACAATGGTCAAATGAGCTCTCATTTGATAAATATGGTCACGATGGTAAACAAATGGGCAGAAAGCCCACACCTTAGACAATGCACCCCATACCTTATTCAACATTTGATGGAGGACAATGAACTTGATTATGCTAAAACACCACTCAAAGAGGTGATGCATGATCGTCCCACCTTGACGTTGGCCTTTCTCACCCTTGACGTTGGGCTATTGATGATGATGTCATATCCCAAGGTTTGTTGATGATCTTGGGGCTTGCTTGCCATTAGGCACCACTTGATGGATTTGAGATGCGACGTGACACTTAATGAGGATCTTCCACCTTGCTTGCACCTTTTGACAATGACACGTGGCCTTGGGAGGCCCTCTTCACCCTTTGGGAGCTTGACGTCAACACGTGTGTCACCCTATTGTGGTGTATTTGCATGTATTATCATTCTTAGAAGCTATTTGAGGGGTCGGCCCCACTTGTATCATGAATTATTTGCTCAATCATTGTGGACATAGGTGCTTGGTTACCTCATATAAACACAGGGAGCGCTCACTTTATCAAATTATAACTCTCACACTTGTGAGATCCTCTCTATACTTGTCTTATTTTCTCTCTCATACGCTTGGAGTACTTTTGTGCACTTGTCTTGGAGGTGTTTTCACTACTCTTGGTGGATGATCTTGTGACTTAGGGTTTCCTCATGCATGTGACTTGGTTTAGTAATAGATCTATTGCAAGTTTAAGTGTTTTCATGGTGAAAGGATTTATTAGATGATTAATAATTGCATGTTATCTTGATTTGCTTTGTTGTTGGAAGAAACCCTAGAAGGGTTAAGATTGTGTATCATCTTCTTCAAAATTGTCCCCCTTGTTTTAGTTGAAGCATTCAAGGCTTGTATAAGGGGTTAGGATTGCCTATCCCCCTAAGGTTTGTCTTGGCTAGGGTTTGATTCTATTGATTAAGATTGTTTATCCCCCTAGGGTTTGAAACCTAGTTCCCCTTGATTATCTAAGCTAGACATCATAGAAGGAAGGAGACGTCCTAGGCCTATGAGGGTACAGTCCTAGGGTTTCTCTCTCTCACATCTTCTTTGCCATCCAACTTGATCTTCAAGTTGTGCATTAACTCCATTTGCACAAGGAAAGAGAAAAACGACAGTAGTCTATTCATCTACAAGTGTTTGCAAACTCGACAGTCTCAACAATCTCAAAACTCTTTCTTAGTTTAGCTTTATGACATCATTGGCAAGCCAATTGTACTCTAATGCTTTGAAGAATCATTGATAATCTTGCTGCTGTCATAAATGAATGTTGCAGCCATTAGGGATTGTATATATTGCTGAATATTTACTTAATATTGTGGAAAAGCTTGCTCAGAAACATTGTTTCACAATTGGATATTGTTCTACTTCTAGAAGACTAAATTCTAAGCTATAATTGCTAATTTTTTGGGCTGATTTTCTCATTGCTGGTATACACTTATTCACTGCTGCAATTTTACAACAGAAATTAGTTTTACTTGATAGTTAGCATCTAGAAGTGATTGGTAGTTGATTTAACTCAGTAATTGACTATTATATGCATTAAAATGTTTCTTGTCTCGCATGGGTTAACCGATTACCTTGTAAACCAACACGAACCGTTTCACTTTTCTAAATCTAACTTACCTCATTGAGTGACCAAGATAGGGGGCCAAAGGCTTAGCTAATCTTTCTATAAGATCCCTTGAGGTCATTAGGGAAGCTTCCCCTATGTTGGACCTCTTTCCTTCACGAAAACGAGGGAAGTATTTTCCTAGGTGACAGTGACAAGTACTTCTAATTGTTACACAAGATTGGCATCTTGCGAAGGGATTTGCACAAGTACAATTCTTGTGATAACAGTCATCATCATCTCCTAGTCAAGTGTTGTCACTCTTCGGCAAATTTATACTACTAGGGGGCTTAATGGGGGTAACATGTCCATATCCCTTACCATGCATAACATATTCCATCTGTCCTTTCTCCGTTGTCCTTTCTTTTGGGTTGGTTGTTACATGTATCCCAAAAAGGTCCATGCTTCATAATCCCATGAGAAGAAGGAGCTTGAATGCCTAAGGTTGATGCATCTTTATTAAAAAATGATATAGAAAGAGAAAAATTCCTAATTCAAAATGCAAGGAAAAGAGACAAACAAGAAAGCAAAGTATTAAAAACCAATAAAGAAGTGAAGCATGAGCTCTACCCCCATGCTAAGAGGCCATCACCCAAGTCCTATGCAATGAATGCATACCTAACAAAAGGACTTAGCAAATGAAATGTCAAAAGCCAAAGAAGGTTGAAACATAAAGAAAAAGGAAAATAGGGGTTTGGAAAGACACAATGTCGAGGAAAGGGTACCTCATTGCCTAAGCGTTCTCTCTACAAAGGTGTTGATGAGGATGGTTATCATACATCACCTTGCATGTCAATGACAATCCACTCATGAAGTAAAACCCAATCCATACCACTGCACATACTCCTTGATGGGTTCCTTGGGGCATACTTCTTATCCTGGGTACTGGCACACCTAATAGGGGGTAATAATGATCCTCTCATACCTAAACTTGGAAAATTGTATAACTTTGTAAGCTAGTGTGAAGTTTGAAGAGGATACTTTGTGAGATCTATCTAATGGATTTTGCATTGACATGACTCACTTTATATGTTGTGTTTGAATTATGTACCTCGTCTTCGGTCCTCATGATGCATTAGACTACATGAGCCCCTCGAATGATGGATCCACGTGCTTGGTTGAAGGATATCGAGGGGCTACTAGCACACTTCCATGGAGGTCGTCCCCACCATTTGATTGAGGGCATTCCACATTTTCTAGAGGACGTTGAAACTTTACATGAGGACGTTGCACTTGGAGAGAGGACGTGGCACCTTTTCCATGATGATTGGACCTTTTGATGATGGGGCATTGCACCTTTATGATGATGGGGCACCTTTGATGACATGTTGGGCTTCTTGAAAATGATATGGCACGTTTTGATGAGACGTCACACCTCTTGGGGAAATGACACACCTCTTGGGGATGAAACATTGCATACTTTCATGTCAATGTTTCACTTTTAAACCCCTAGACATCACTTTGGAGTGAGTCGTCCCCTTCATGAGGCCACACATGCCACATGTGTGAGATCTAGAGCACATTTATTTGATGTTTGAGCTACTTTACTTCATCTTAGAGGCATCGTTGGGGGTCTTAGTGACCTATCCACTCATGTATCATGTGATTTTTGTGTATTGATGCCTTGTCTCTAGGGTTTCTGAGAGATGAAGGCATTATTTTATGTTTTTAGGGCTTCTATTGTGTGAGAAGGGTGCTAGATCTCTCATAATAATAAGAGAAGCACTTCTCACTTGTAAATCATTGTTACTTGTGGAGATACATCACTATTTGCCTACTTCTACATTCTCTCTTATGAAAAATGCTATGGATGGCTAGTTAGAGCGACTTTTTGGAGAAGATGTGCTTGTGGATGCTTTGCTACTTCATGGATATTCATTGCTATGGTTTTGATGGATGAAATATTTCTTGAGCAAGTGGTCTCTTGTAATCTTGTGGTTTTGTTTATGAGTGCATTTAAGTATAATGTTGCTTCTGTAGTGTTGCTTGAGCAATCTCTTGGATTTTTCTTGAATAAACCCCTTTTATTAAAAATCTTGGAAGGTTACTAGTGAAGAACCTTCCCTCAAATTGTCCTTAATATATTAAGAGGATCTTCTAGGGTTAGTAGTGAACAACCTCTAGATATCACCCCAAAATCCACTCTCTTCTCTCCGAAGGAGTCCTTAATAGACCCCATATGCCCAAAAATATAGTAGCCACTAGTCACTCACCCAATAGTCACTCATAAATTTCTGAATTTTACTCTCTTTTTACTGTTTTAGGGTTAGATTAGGATTTTGTAACAGAAAATATTCATTTTCAGCAATAAAGAACCTAGACATTTTGACTTTTCATACATGTTGTTGACCTAATAAACATTATAAAACCCTAAAATACATTGCTGATATATTATCACACCCATCTAGGCCTGGACGTCTTGGGTTTTTTGGGCTGTTATATACCTCTTAAATTTCTGATTTTGTTAATGTATAAAACCCTAATTTAATTCATGTTTTAGCCCTCTTGTTTCATTGGTTTATTGCTTGTTAAAGGGCTGGTTTTGTTGTTGCTGTAATAACTTGGTTTCCTGCTGTAATTTAATATATTTTTCCAAGTTTTACAACAACCTTTAGTTTTTTCTTCTTTTGTAATGTTTGGGGATCTCTTGAGCCATATTTTGAATTGGAAAACCTCCTAGATTGACCTAGATCCTCAGCTCTTGAAATCTGGAAATTACTTTTAATCACCACCTTATCCTTACGTTGTCTATCTTATTTCATTGGTGGTAGATTGAGTAGTTAACCAAGAAGCCTTAGAGACTTGGTAGTGTCTTGCAAAGGGATTCTTGGAGGCTACTAGGGAAGCCTCCCTTCTGTTGGATTTAGTCCTTCACTAAAGAGAGGGAAGTTGTTGCCTAGGTGACAGTGGTGACGTCTTCGAATGTTCCACTAGTCTTATGCCTTGTGAACACTTTGCATTAAGGTGCTAGAATGTGTGGTAACATGCCTCTTGACTCCATTTGCCCTGGTTGGATTGACACTAATCTCTTGATCCCTACATCACTCTTTTACTTATTATAAAACAAAGAAAAAAATTTGTTTTACTAAAGCTACTCTCTTATAACCTTATACCTCATTGTTTAGATTTGGTAATCCTACTTAGGGATACCTTTGTTGGATTACTGAGAGGGGGGGCCTCCCTTGAGCAAGAGGAGAGTTGGCCTAATGTGAGAGGGATAGGTTGATTAGGTCATAGTAGTAATCGTCCTAGTAGTTTCCTCTTGGGTTGCAACTTGTGGATTGCAACTTTTATCATTAAGTACAAGTTGGGTAGGTAACATTTTGGCATCATTGTTGGGGATAAAGTCCATTCTCCTATCAAATTTGAAGACTATACTTCAGGTCATTTTTTTGAGACTGTTTTATTGAATATCTCTTTCTCACATAGTTGTTATCCCTCATTTTGCATGAGGCTTGCACTAGTGAATGTTTTCACTACTTGTGATTTTTATCACAAACACAGGTTCTACAGGTTGATCAAGCTTTGGATGCCCCAAGGTTTATGGTTTCATTTTATTCCTTGGTTGATAGACATGATGTAATGGATGCCTTGATGATGTTTTAATTGATTTACTTGCTTATCGTGGAGAAAAATCATTGCACTCAATGATCTACCTTTCACATTGGTTAGAAGTGGATGGTACATGATGACACATATCTCCCTTCATGGAACGCCCTAGCACCTTTGGGCACATTTGGCATTCAATTGGCATCTTGATTTGTTTGATATCACCATGTTAGAGAACGTTTAGCACTTTTCTCCTTTCTTCCCCTCATTGAGGATGATTTGACATGGTATTAGCATGGTTAGAGGCTCATTGTTCTAAGGCCCTAGCTCTCATGATGTTATTTCACGCATGGATTGGTGCCTTATAATGTCGAGCATTGTTTTATGTAAAGTGCTCCCCTTCTTGGGCTCATATGTGAACGCATATTCACACTTGCAATCATTTCATGCATATTTTGATGAGGTCATTCCACTTCTTGATGAGTTTTTGAGCTTTGGGTGACTTGCATATGGTTAACGATGATACAGGTCTTGTTTGACTCATTCTTCCTTGGATATAACACCTTGGACATATGTTAAGGAGGTTTGAGTAAAGTGATCCTTTTCTTTCATGGCTTCACAAATTTGGTCATGATGGAGTAATCCCTTATTCATGGCTCTAACCTATTGCACATTCATGGAGGGTGTTTACACTTTGGAGTTTGGGCTTGGAGGAATTGATGCACACATACCCATGCATCTTGTAAAGCGCTCCACCAATGGAAGCAACCTTGCACACTTTTCCATGCCATATTAATGGAACGTTTCTCTTGGAGATCTCACACTTGCCATATTTAGGGTTTTGACTTGTTTCAAACCCTCATGGAAGAGGACGTCCACCTTAGAAGACTCCCCATTGCACATTATTTTATGCCATTGTTGAGGACGTCCACCTTGGGAGATGATACACATGCCATGAGGAGGTTCTTCACAGTTCCAAGCACTACCTGGAAGAGGATGTCCACTTAAGGGGGTTGTTTACACACATATTGGAGGAAGTCTCATTTTGGAGCCACCCGTGCCAGCTCATGAGGATTACTACTTCTTCTTTGCATGGTTTGAGCAAGATGTTTCACCTTGGAGAGCTATACATCCACATTGAAGGATATCTACTTCTTCTTTGCATGGTTGGAGCAAGATGTTTCACCTTGGAGAGCTATACATCCACATTGGAGGATATCTAAGAGGTTTCAAACCCTAGATCTAAGGTTCCACTACATATTTTGAGGTTGTTCTAGCTTAGGAGCAGTTATCTTTTGACGAAGTACCTAAATTTTTGCCAAATCAATGCCATTAGATGCAAAGTTGTCGCGGGATTTCTAAATAGTAGTCATAACAGAAATTTCAACAAAAATTCACAGGGTTATGATGTTTCAAAACTCCCACAAGGGACCATTATGAGTACCGCGTGCCACTTGAAGGTTGTCATTTGCACAGTTATTAATGAACTATTGATGGAGTAATTTCTCTTGGGGGATCTTATGGAGGACGTTGGAGTATTCCATGGTCCCATTCCTTCATTGATGGAGAGGTCCCACCTTCATAGAGCTATTTTGTTGGCTAATTGTACATGTGGCTTGACCACCTTGTTATTCTATGTATTATTAGTTGGTTGTTGAAGGAAATTGTTTCCTTACTCTTCCCTAAGCTAAATCTAGGGTTTTGACATTGAATATTATTTTCTATTGTACATGAAAATGGAGCTCAAACCTATATAAGAGTTTACTCTATTCATTGTTTCTCGTGGTTGGATTTTTGGAGTTTCCCCTCTTTGAAGCTTAATGGATACATCCTTCTTGAAGAATATGTGATGTGTAAGGGTTTAATTCTTTGAATGTGTAGCTTACAGTTCTAATGCTTCTAAATTGTTGCTCATGTGGTAGAGATTGCTAGAACTTGCTTTTTCAAAGCCTTCTTTAAGAATTCAAGGGTAGGTTGAAAACCTTAAGAAGAAGTTTATTGCATCACTCTTTTAACTTTCCCTTAGAAATTTGCCAATCGTTCTCTAGGTTCTTACTGGTCTTTTCCCAGACTTCAGGATGTGATGACATCCAAGGTAGCCAACTTCCAAACTCTGAGTCAGTTTTTTGAGCCTTTGATTTTTCACGTTCCCTTTCTGAGATGGATTGAGCACTTTCCTAGAAGTATGACTTGGCATAATTTATCCCTCCCTCCCGCCTCCATGAGCTAGACTTTACGGTTTCCGATGATGCAATTCATTTTCTAACTCATGTTATTTTTGTGCTTAACTTATCATTTTTTTGGTTTATGATGAAGCACAGAGGCAAGTCTTATGAGATATTGCTAGGATGGTTTCATTGGTTATTTGACTACACCTAGCATTCAACCAACAGGTAAGTAGAGGTAGGTAGGCATTTGCATTCATTGTATAGACCATCTTCTTATCATGCTAGAGTAGTGTAGTTGATATTTCATTTCCATACGTATATATGATTGCTTTCATTTCATTGTATCATATATGAGCCAGGGGTGATATCACCACCCCAAAAGATTACTAATCACTTTTCTTGAGATCTAGCAAATCACAGGTCATGCCAGAGATGTTGAGGTTCTCATGTGCTCTACGATGAGCACATGTCCCCATGTTGGAGCCAGATGTTATCCCCTATCCTCGGGATAACTAAGGAGATTATGTCACAAGACTGTAATGTTCCCAAGCCAATATTTTTGCTTGGGGACACTAGCTAACCAGAGAACTAACTGTTTTACTGTTGTGTATGCAGGTTGGCCACTGATATTTCGGCCTTAGGGTTTAATTCAGTTATTCAGTCACAGTTTATTCAAGATACACCCAATACATGAAAGATCTCAACAATAAACAAGATGTGGAACCACAAAGCATAGATCTGACCTTTTATTATGACAAAGCAAGAACCCGATACAATATAGAAGTAGATCTGGAATAATCATCAAATGGCTCCAAGATAGAAGATAATTGCTGCTACAAAATGCTCCCGACAATACAAAATAGTCCTCCAAAGGCTGAATACGAGATGAAGATCCCAAATACTAAGAACAAGGGGTACGTCCAACCCCCTTAGGCTACTGATGTGTCCTGCTGGAAGACAAAGAGGCCAATATTTCGGCCCAGCTGAAGGAGTTATCAAAATCATGCCAAACTCCACCAAAGTGTAGATTGGGACAAGGGAAACCTCTTACGGAAGTCTGAAACTCCAATATCAAGTCTTCCTCCTCCAATTGTCTGAAACCCTAATCCAATCTGCGCCCTCCTGAAACCCTGAACTGACCAACAATTTGGCCTGGCTATAGGAAACCTCAAAATCTTCTAAAACTCTCTAGGATGATAGATGGGGATGCCACAAAACCCTAGAAGAAGTTTGAAGAACAGATATGAGGTAGAACCCCCTAGATCTGAGAATCCCTGAATCACCAAAACATCCTCCTTGCCTCAAAGTCGTCCCAATCTATAGCTAATGATCTGGTCGTAGTAACTCCTCAAGAATACCTCCAAAATGATGAGCAAGGTCCTGCAAACAAAACCCAACTGCTAGAATCTCCCAAGGCTCTATCAATAAGCTGGATCGAACTCCTCCTCAAGCAATGGTGTGCCCCTGCTGGAAAACCTTAATTGGTATGGCCCTGCTTCTCTCCTGAATCGATGAAGGAACCTGTGATGAATGTAGAATGGTGTGGGTGGAGTATTTCATTCCCGAGACCAAGCTTGGAACAAGTGAGTGGAATCTTTCACCACTGAGTTGCTCTCCAAGGTTTGTAAACTCAAAACCCTCAAAACTGTGTGCTCAAGAGCTCAACAAGCAAAATACCAAATATCCAAGATGAAATGAGAGGTGCGCCCTATCCTTTCTTTTATACCTCTATTATGTTTTCCTGTTGAGTTAGTTTAACCCCTAGGTTCAACTCCTAACTCAACCTCCAGCTTTTAATTCTTCATTGAGTTACTTTTTTGCCCTTTCTCCCTTTTCCTAAGTCAACTTCAAAATATAACATTAGTTTGGTTGACTTTTCCCCATGCTATGTGAGACTATGGTCTAGTGGGGATGCCTAGACCAGTAAGTCTTCCCAGACCTCTTCATCAAGAGGTGGGGGACATTATAGTCTCCCCTGCTAGAAATTGCTTGTCCTCAAGCAATTCCAAACCTGTCTCCCGCACCACATGTTCATTCTCCCACGTGGCATCCTCAATGGATAAATCTTTCCATTTGATCAGGTACTCTTTGATGCTTCTCTTCCTGAGCTTCTTCTCTCAAATCTCCAGTATCTCCTCTGGAATCAGAACCAGTTGCCCCTCTTCGTCTAGAGGTGGCAGCACCTCAAGGGGTGTGATGTGTTGGTCGATGGCCCTCTTAAGGCAAGACACATGGAAGACATTATGTATCCTGCTACCCTGTGGGAGTTCCAACTCATAAGCTACGGCCCCTACCTTCCTGTTGATCCTCTAGGGCCCAAAGAAACGTGGTTGCAGCTTCTCTGTTCTGCTTCTTTTTAWAGAAGCCTGCCTGTATGGTTGGAGCCTCAAGTAAACTAAGTCACCAACCTCAAAAGTATGTTCAACCCTATGTTTATCTGCTTGGACCTTCTGTTGGTTCTGCGCCTTCTGTAAATGATCCTTCAACTCCCTGAGGATGTCCTGACTCTGTTGTACCCAATCTTGTACCATCGRGGGCCSTGTTGTCACCAAAAGCAATCTCCACGAAAGAGAGTGGATCACAGCTGTACAATGCCCTGAATGGGGTCATGCCTATGGACATGTGATGGGTGGTGTTGTAGCAGTATTCCCCCAAATGTAGCCATCTGACCCACGCCTTTTGTTGCCCTGCCACATAATTCCTGAGATAGCCTTCTACCCATTTGTTGACTATTTCGGTCTATCCATCCGTCTGAGGATGATAGCTAGTACTAGGAGTCAAGGCCATACCAACTATCCTGAATAACTCCTGCCAGAATGTACTCATGAATCTGCTATCCCTATCACTGACAATGGTTTTGGGTAGGTTGTGCAGTCTGAAGATCTCCCTGAAGAATAATTCAGCCACTTGTGTTGCACTGAAGTCTATAGCAATGGAGAAGAAGTGTGCAAACTTCCTTCCCCTGCACCTTTGGCAACCCTGTGATGAAATCCATGGATATGCTTTCCCACTTGTGCTCTGGGATGGGTAGGGGTTGCAGTAGTCCTATCGGGTGAGTGTGCTCATCCTTATTCTCCTAGCAAGTAGTACACTCTTTGATGTGATTCATCACTTCCTCCTTGAGGCCCTTCCATGAGAACCTCTCTCTCACCTGCCTGTATGTCTTGCCAATCCCTTGGTGACCTGCCATTGGTGAGTCATGACATGCCTACAACACTTTGGCCTTGAAGGCCGATTCAGGAACCAAAAAGATTCGGCCCTTGTAATAGATGAGGCCATCAATGACCCTGAAGTTATCGTCCTGTATTTGCCTGTCCATTACCTGACAAGCGAACTGATTCTCGAAATATTCCATCATCAAGTGGTCCTTCCAATCAGTAGACACATCTGTCATGGCATAAATGGATGGCCTTCTGGACAATGCATCTACCACCACGTTGTTCTTCCCTTTGACGAATTCAATGTCAAAGTCATAGGCCTGTATTATGCTTACCCATTTCTGTTGCCTTTCATTTAATTCCTTCTACTCCAATAGATACTTAAGACTGTTATGATCTGATTTCACCACAAACCGTGCACATACCAAGTATTGTTTGAATTTGGCCAGAGCGTGCAAGATGGTCAGCATCTCTTTGTCATAAATGTTGTAAAGTAACTCAGGTCCCCTAAGTTTTCGGCTCTCATAGGCAAGAGGGTGCGTATGTTGCATCAGTACGGTCCCAATACCTTCTCCTGAGGCATCACACTCCAAGGTGAAAGGTTGGCCGAAATCTGGTAGGGCTAAGACTGGGCATGTGCTCATCACTTTTTTCATCTTGTCGAATGTAATTTGGGCCTCCTCACTCCATTTTAAAGCTCCTTTCTTGGTCAGGTCGATCAAGGGTGCACAAAGCTGAGAGAACCCCTTGGCAAACTTCCTGTAGTAAATGCACATGCCTAGGAATCCCCTCAATTATGTAAGGGTCTTAGATGTAGGCCACTCCATTATGGCTTGAATTTTCTCATGATGTACCCGTACCCCCTTTGCTCCGATGATGTGTCCCAAGTAAAGAACCTCCGTCATTCCAAACTCACATTTGGACTCCTTAGCATACAATGATTGCTTTTCCATGATAGACAGAATTTGATCCACATGTCAAAGGTGTTCCTCCCATGTCTTGCTATAAATGAGCAAGTCATCAAAAAACACCAAGAGATGCTTCCTCAACTGTTTGTTGAAGACATGGTTCATACAAGATTGGAACGTGGTTGGGGCATTGGTTAGCCCGAAGGGCATCACTAAGAACTCATAGTGACCATAATGACACCTAAAAGAAGTTTTTGGGATGTCTTCCTCCCTCATTTTGATTTGATGGTAGCCGGAACGTAGGTCATATTTTGTGAAATAGACAACCCCATGCAGTTCGTTCAATAGCTCATCAATCCTTGGTATAGGGTACCTGCTTTTTATTGTTTTCTTATTTAATGCCCTGAAGTCAATGCACATGCGCATGGTTCCATCCTTCTTCTTAACCAATACCACTGAAGAAGCAAAAGGGTTGGAACTCGGCCTGATGTGCCCCATATCCAAGAGCTCTTTGATTCCCTTCTCTATCTCGTCTTTATACTTCTTTGGATGTTTGTACGGTGTGGTGATGACTGGTTTTTCTCCTGCCTCCAACTCAATGATGTGCTCAAAGTAGCCTCAAACCCCGTCTGGTGGCACCCCTGGTGGGATAGGTCCAAACACTTTGTTGTGTTTGTAAATGATTTCCTGGATTTCTGGTGTGTAGTGAACCTTGCCCTGCTCATCCACACGTGCTGAAATTCTGCATTCAGCTGCATATACTATCTCTTCTCTCCTGAAGATGGCCTCCATCCTCTTGGCCGTAACTACCTTGGTTGAGTTACATGTCATGCCTCGAAGCACTACCTTGCGTCCATCCTCCCATGTGAAAGACATCTACATGGTCTTGTAGTTGGTAGTAATAGGCCCCAACGTACTGAGCCACTAAACTCCAAGGATTATGTTTGTATTCGGAAGGTCCATCACATAGACATCCTGTACCAATTCATGCCTACCCAACGTAAGCTTCATGCCTGGAATGTACCTGTCACAAGGCATGGTGCTCCCACCTGCTACCTCCACCTTGAATCCTTCAAATTCAACTGTGGGTATATGCCTCCTTCATAACAATGCTGAGTCAATGAAGTTGTGAGAAGCTCCCCCGTCAATCAATACTGACACCTTTTGCCCCTGCAAGACTCCTCTCATCCTAAAAGTGTTGTACTTGGGCACTCCACTGATGGATGTTGTTGTCACAAGAGTTAGTTCTAGGCTGTAATAGAGCCAAGCCTTAGCACATTTTAAATGAAACAAATTTTGTTGATTGATCAGTCATAGGAGGCTTCTAAAACTAGGTTTGAAACAAGCCCTTCACTCATTTATAGATCAAAAATGAAGAGGCATGACCTCGTTTGTCTAATTGATTTAATAAAGAAGATGGATAGAGGATAGGAGATGAAGAAGACTGAAACAAAGAGTTAGGTATCTAATTCTGATAAGTCTAATCTTTATTTCAATGGAGGAATGACAAATAACTTCGAAAGAGAAACATGCATATATATAACTTGTAAATTAGGCAGAAACAGTCAAGCTACAGGTCTTGTTTAGCTCACAGCATAAACAATGGAAAAACTGAACCTAACAGGTTGCCCAATAAATGACTATAGCAGAGGTATAACTGAATTAGAGCCATTACAAGCTGAATATGTAAAAGAAGGAAGAAATAATGAATGTAAACCTGAGGAAACAATAAAGGAAAAACAAAATCACACAGTGACGAGGTGTAGAATCTCTTGGCATTCTATTCTATATTTGTTGAAAAGGAATGCATTACAAACCCAGCCTCCAAAAGGCCCTCGGGTTGTTCCCCCCTCTTTCCTCTTCAAGAAGATACAATAATATAAGCCTTCTACCCTCTTTCGAATAACTGAAAAACGATTCGAATTACAAAAGAAATCCCTCTAGAAATGAACAGGTATCTCATGTAGGTATTGAGGTCGAAATCCTCCCTAAGAGGTCGAATTTCCTTCCAAAAGATAACAACGGTTACCATCAATTTCGGAAACTTTCTGCCATAGAAAATGGCCCAAACTGTTGAACACTGGGGCTGCGGTTATGGTTTTGTATCTCTCGAATCGTGACAGCTGTGTATAAACTGAAAGAGGCTTTTGTGCATCTATTTGTTCTGAGCAAAAACCTCTCTTAGTTCCCTGAGATCCGTTTCCATTTGCCCCAGATCTGCATTTTACAAACATGTGTCAAAACAGGAAAATATGAGATCCGAAAATTAGGGCTCGGAGATGGATTCAATTCTCCCAATCTGTGACACCTGTAGGAAAACTGAGCGAGGCTATTGATCTCTGATGTGTTAGGCACAAAATCCTCTGACCGTTTCTCAAAATGATACTCCAGTCGCTCAGAATCATCATTTGAAAATGATGACTCAACACAGTAAAAAACGCCACATTTCTAAAAACGAACCTCATATTTCGGGGGAATTTTGACTGCCTTCCCAAGCTCCAAATGAAATTCTGAAGACACCACTGGAAAGCTTAGGATCTGTAGATGTCGATCGACTATTCGAACGCAGAAAACGACCTCTCCACGGCTGAGAAAATTGAGTTTTTCTAAGGCAGTTTTGTCATTGGAAAAAACCTGCAATTTCGGTGGCTAACAGGCCGAAAACAGGGGTATGTTAGCCACCGAAAGTCCTGGCTTTCAGCAGCTAACAATGTGATTTCAGAGCGCCATAAGCCACCGAAAGTCCTGACACCCCGATTTCAACTTTCGGGTTTCTGGGAAACGGAGCAATGGTCAAAATCTCTATGTCCGTCGAACCCCCGACTGCCGAAAACCCGAAATGGTGACATGGCATTTATGTAAAACCTTATTACAGCGATTTTATTGTCGTTTATTGCATTCTTTTCGTGCCTCCTCGTGACTTGATTTCTGGGTAAAAACACATCTACACATTCGGCAGCTAAGGGCATATGAAACCTGAGATTTAAGCTACCGAAAGTCTGCACTTTCGGTAGCTAAACACTATAAATTTTTTCCTCCTAAGCTACCAAAAGTCAAAATTTCAATATTTGTTCCAACAGATGCCAAGGTGGTTTTCTCCTCAGCTGTACTGTCATGACCTGTGGTCTCCTCCTCTATCATCTCTATGGTGTCTACCTCCATGTTTTGGATATGGCCGAAATCCTCCTCCTCCTCATTGTCTGAAGTCACCTCTATGTAGTGTACTTGGCCACGCCCATGCATTTGTGTGATGGGTTCCATGGCTCTTTGCAAGTGTAGCAAAGTTGCTTCCTCCTCAATTCCCTTTTGGTGTTCTCATTCAACCTACCTCTGCCCCTGTCAAACCCCCTTGGGTCACGTCCTCCTGAGTTCATTGGAGGTCTCTGATCTCTTCCTCCTATGTTAAGGGGTGGTCTAGGCACAAATTTCAGTTTGGCAGCTGGTCCTAGGTCTCTCGTCCTCCAAATAGCATCCTGTAGGTTGGTAGGCTTAAAAGCCTTTACCCAACCCTTCAAGGGTTCCATCAACCCCTCAGTGAAGAGCATCTTGAGTCTGGTCGATAATACATCCTACACCATCACTGACAACCTCTGAAATTCCTCAATGTACACCTCTGGTGCTCCTGTCTGTCTAAGCTGTGTGAGCTCCCGGAAATGTAACTGAGGATCCCCCTGATCAAATATGTTAATGAGTCTCTGAGTGAACTCTGTGTATGCCACTATTTGATTGTGGCCTAGTGTGGTTAGTCCATGATACCACCAATCATGAGCTTTGCCATCCAAGTACATGGTGGCAAACTTGATGGCTTCCATCTCCCTCATGGGATTAAGCTACAGATAAGTGTCCAGCTTCTGTACCCATGCATGTGCTGTCATCTTGGCCATACCATCAAAGTAGGGAATCTCCATCTTCCCTACTCTGCGTTCAAACTCATAATTGCTCCTGTGGTTCGGCCTAGGCTTGTTTCTGAATTTGAGTTGACAGTATTGATCCAGGGACATCTGCCTCTGAATCATTATATCCAAATCATTGTACTCCCTGGTACACCGTGCCATCTGCTCAACAAAGTCATCCACCTATTCATGGTGTGCATGTTCATCTATGAACGTGGGTAAGTATGGTCTAGGGGTAGCCCTGCTACCTATCTGTCCATGGGGTGTGCCTCCCCCATTGCTTCCCTCGGACTGATGATAGGGAATATGTTCCAAATTATACTTGTTTCCACCGTGTGATCCACCAGTCTCTTTGTTGTCATACATCTCTAGCCCTTTCCCTTTGTGAGTCATCTGCATCAACAGATTGGCTATCCTAGTCTGGTTCTCATCGACCTTCCTTAGATTCTCATCTACCTTCCGTAGGGTTTCAGTGATTTCGGTTTGTCCCTTACAGTTTGCCTCATAGTTCTCCTATAAGTAGTTGACCAGGGTACTTTCTGTTTGGTTTATGGTTTTATGGAACTCATGTGCTAAGAGAGCCAAGCCCTATGGCTCACTATCATCCCCTGAACCCTCCATTTCGACTTTTGTTTCACTGGTCTGCTTCTTCCTTCGGCCCATATAGATACCACTGTACCTCTGCATGCGCTAATCCTCACAGGATGGGAGGATCAGAGCTCTGATACCACTGTAATGTTCCCAAGCCAATTTTTTTGCTTGGGGACACTAGCTAACCATTGAACTAACTGTTTTATTGTTTGTATGCAGGTTGGCCACTGATATTTCGGCCTTGGCGTTTAATTCAGTTATTCAGTCACAGTTTATTCAAGATACACTCAATACATGAAAGATCTCAACAATACACAAGATGTGGAACCACAAAGCATAGATATGACTTTTTATTATGACAAAGCAAGACCCTGATACAGTATAGAAGCAAATCTGGAATAATCATCAGATGGCTCCAAGATAGAGGATATGAGCTGCTACAAAATGCTCCGGACAATACAAAATAGGCCTCCAAAGGCTGAATACGAGATGAAGATCCCAAATACCAAGAACAAGGGGTACATCCAAACCCCCTTAGGTTGCTGGTGTGTCCTGCTGGATGACAACGAGGCCAATATTTCGGCCCAGCTGAAGGAGATATCAAAACTGTGCCAAACTCCACCAAAGTGTAGATCGAGACAAGGGAAACCTCTCCCGGAAGTCTGAAACTCCAATATCAAGTCTTCCTCCTCCAATTGTTTGAAACCCTAATCCAATCTGCGCCCTCCTGAAACCCTGAACTGACCAACAATTCTACCTGGCTGTAGGAGACCTCCAAATCTTCTGACACTCTCTAGAATGATAGATCGAGCTGCCACAAACCCCTAGAAGAAGTTTCAAGATCAGATCTGAGGTAGAACCCCCTAGATCCGAGAATCCCTGAATCACCAAAACGTCCTCCTTGCCTCAAAGTCGTCCCAATCTGTAGCTAATGATCTGGCCGTAGTAACTCCTCAATAATACCTCCAAACTGATGAGCAAGGTCCTACAAACAAAACCCAACTGCTAGAATCTCCCAAGGCTCTATCAATAAGCTGGATCGAACTCCTCCTCAAGCAATGGTGCACCCCTGCTGGAAAACCCTAACTGGTATGGCCCTGCTGCTCTCCTGAATTGATGAAGAAACCTGTGATGAATGTAGAATGGTGTGGGTGGAGTATTTCATCCCCGAGACCAAGCTTGGAACAAGTGAGTGGAATCTTTCACCACTAAGTTGCTCTCTAGGGTTTCTAAACTCAAAACCCTCAAAATTGTGTGCTCAAGAGCTCAACAAGCAAAATACCAAATATCCAAGATGAAATGAGAGGTGCGCCCTAGCCTTTCTTTTATACCTCTATTATGTTTTCCTATTGAGTTAGTTTAACCCCTAGGTTCAACTCCTAACTCAACCTCCAGCTTCTAATTCTTCATTGAGTTACTTTTTTGCCCTTTTTCCCTTTTTCCTAAGTCAACTTCAAAATATAACATTAGTTTGGTTGACTTTTCCCCATGTTGTGTGAGACTATGGTCTAGTGGGGATGCCTAGACCACTAAGTCTTCCCAAACCTCTTCATCAAGAGGTGGGGGACATTACAGAGACCCACATGTCCTAGACATGGAGTACCGAGAGCCATATGACTTGAGCTTGGCCCTGTAGGGCCCATCTTTTCTTCAACGCCTCCTATCTATCAGCAGCAGCAGCATCCATCCCATCGGCATGATTCTAAAGTAGGGTCCCTGTGACTTATGAGCCCATGGAGGGCATACTTGTTGTTCCTGCAGGACCATGCCCGACGAACAAGTACATATGGGGAGATAATTATTTCGGACCTCCGTGGGGATAAAAGCCCACCAAATGGATGTTGTGACCCCAGCCAGGGGCAGAGGGACACCAGAGGCTTGCACCGAAGAAAAAGAAGGACGTTCCACCAGAGACACTTTGGCAGGCCTGGATCTAGGGGGGTCTTGCCCTTCCACCTTGACGTTGGCCCTTAAAGGCCCCTGACATCATCATATTGAGCCTTGACGTCATCCAGTTAGGGTTTTTCCATGAGGACAGCTTGGTTGGCACGTGTGGCAACTTTTGAGGCCTTTTGAGGCCTAACATTTCACTTTTGAGGCCTAACATTCCATGATGGGGCCTAACGTCACCCTAAGAAGGATATGACATCATCCCTAAAGACAAATTAGGGTTTTAAATTGTTAATTTTATGTAAAACTGGATTTTTTATGTAAACTGGCCATGTCGGCCTTTTTTGACCTAAATTGTAATTAAAGGTCATGATTAGTGTATAAATAGAGAGTTAAGACTCTCATTTTTTCATCTTTCACTCACACAAGGGTGAGGTCTGAAATTCAACCCTCTTTAAGGGTACTTGGCTGAAATTAACTAGTGCACAACTTCTTGGAGAGGCTATCTTTGATGTATTTTGGCATTTTCATGGTGGAAAGTCTTCAACTAGGGTTTTGTGGCTAGATTATTCTTGATGAAGTAAGTAAAATCTGCAATTCTTCATTTATTTTGAATGGTTATGGTACATTTTCTTATTCATTTCTAAGATTATGAAATTGCTAGTTTGAAACCCTAAGGGAGAAGCACATGTTATTGTCCTTTTCTTTATAATTTTCCACCTACTTGATTTTGCTAGGAAACATCTCCTTTGAAGAATACAATAGAGCCCTACCCTTGTAGTACTCTAGTAGCATTGTTTCATTAGCTTCATACATTTCTTATTTCAAGCTTGATCTAAGGAAGAAGGAAATCGCTAGGGCCTAGAGTTACCTACTTTCTAGCATATTTTCCTTCTAGGGTTTTAGATATTGAGGCCTTTGGTTACTAACACCTCAATCCTCTTACTCATCCCTTTAGATCACCTATCATCATTTGTGTTTTCCTCTAAGAATTGCCGCTGCAAACTTTGACTCCATTTACCCTAAAAGGCACTAGTTCACTCATTGCAAGTGATTGATTGACCAAAACAACTCTTAAGCCATCTTCCCTAAGGCTTTTACTAACTCTTTCTAACTCTAGATTAGACTAACTCACTAACTAATTTGTTGATGTTGCAAAAGATTGCTACAGCAATCTATAACAGCAGCAAATTCATCCTAAAAGGAAGATAAAAAGTTGATTATACATTGTCATTATTGATTCTGACAACTATTATCACTTTGTCAATTTTAGGCTATTATTTCTTGTCATTTTTGAAGCATTATTGAGACATAATTGTGTAGTTGTTGCTAAATATACATTGTTGTTATAAATATTCGTATTGCTTCAGTTTTATATCAGCTTGTTCATTTTCCAAAAGTCWATGGTTTTATGAAGCACTGACATCATATGGTACTTGCAAMTAGCATYWYTTTTCTTSTTGTCTTGTTCTGGRYAGGTACACTTAAATATTATTTTGCTTCATCYCATTAAARCCTTGGRACTTTTGATCAGAGTGACMTGTGAGAGGGGTGGGACTTYYTTACAACTTTTACCTTAGCCTTCTCAAACCCCCAGGTCATTGGGGATGTCTCCCCTAGGGTACTACTCCTAAATAGAAAGAGGTGTCTTATTAAGGTGACAGTGATAGGACATCCTCCTTGTTAAGYCAATTTAGTATCCACTTGCCTTTGGCTTTGGGCAAGTACAAATTGTGAGATAATAAATCCAAAACGAGAAAGAAGACATTTAACAACATTTTCCAGCAACAGACAAAGATTTATAACACCAAGAAATAGTATCTATACATTCTCCAAACTTTCAACCACACAAAAAATTAAGAAAGCAAATCCTTATATAGATTTGAGCTCAATCTCCTCTATAAGAAAATATTGATTAATGGAACCTATAGCCACTTTATCCTCCAAGAAAAATACTAGAATAAGATGTTAATGGGGATCTAATAGGAAAAATGCCCAAATAGACAATAAAGTAATGCCACATTGATGAGGGGAAAGCCACATGTCATCATCCTCAAGCAACATGCTCGTGCATGTCCATGAAAGGTGCCATTTTTCATCTTCTCCTTTGGAACGCTCCTCAAGATTTGCCTTCAATAACCACCCTCCAATAGAATAATGTATTTGCCAAGTCAAAGGAGATGGAGTACTATTCAAAAGAGGAATTTATTACTCCTCAAGATGGTGAAAAATCCAAATGTAAATCACCTATAAAAAGGGCGCTCTCCAAGGAAACCTCTTAACCAACAAATATTGTAAAATAATCCTTGGAGTAGGTAACCCTTGGATATTGTGCAATGTATCTTGGGACCACTTTTGACTAGACCAAATAGCAATAAAATATTCCATGAAGAGATGCACACTTGAAGAGTGTGCAAAATTTGTTAATGTTTATTCCATTATTATAGTTCTTTGCATTTCAATAGATAAGAGCATCATAAGAACAAGATCACTGAGAAATACACATCCACAAGAGACACAGCATTTATCCTGGGAAACACTCTAGGGGAAGAAAACCCAGCAAAAACTTCCTTATCATAAATAGCTTTATACAATGTTCAAGAGATAACTCAAACCAATACAGAAAGTCCTCCTCAAGAGATGCGCCACCCTTCTCCTCTCTCCAACTTCCAATTGCAGCTTGCCTCATAAGATAATGAGCAAGTGAGTTGTGTGTTAGAAGTGAGGCGCTAGCCTCTTATTTATATCAAACTGGCACGTGTGAAAGCTCACAATCTGGCAGGGCCGACCTCTCACTCTGGGTGGGTAAACCCACCTTTAATTAATTCTGGGTCTTCCATTATAACTGTTGGGGCTGACTTCTTATTCTGTACTTTGTAATTGTCTGATGACCAATCCGCAAAAGGGGATTTGTTCCTTATACAATTACCGACATGATTAATCCTCAATGGGGATTAATCCAATAACAATA
>JASDQU010686585.1:14284-38797 GCA_032191745.1 Picea mariana
CATCTGCGATGAATTCATTACCTGAATTCATTTTGTTCTTTTTAAGAAGGAATTCCCAAGGCTATCGGTGGCAGCCAAAAATATGATATCCAAGGTGGGCTATTGGTATTTGGACGAGTGCGCCACCTACATCAGGGTGTTCAGGGCCACTAGAGCACCACATCTCCTACCATCTCATGTCCCAGACTGGCTTGGCATAGGAGAAATTTGATATCAAACCATTTTTCAATTCTACAATGCCACCCTGGTCAAGGACAAGAAACGGGATTTCATACCGTATGGTTTCCATGTAGGGTTCTACTTGGTAAATGATACCGCTCAAGCCAAACAAGAAGGTTTGAGCCAACTCGAGTTCATATTCCTGATGGGTTGATTTCGCAAGCATAATCCAAAGGGCCTGGTCTTTCAACATGCTTCACAAGTGTCGTCCTATTGGTTGTATGCTCACAACAAGTTCGAAGATGAAGTCTTCACAGAAAATGCATAGGACTGGGACGAGGTGGTACAAAGGATGGTCGACCTGAAAATGACCAGGTTTAGGGCCATGAGCATGGATGAACAAGATATGACAATAGAGAAGTCGGCTCAAAGACCCTCAGAGTCAGGAAAGAAATCAGAGCGGGAAAGGCAACAAAGGTGTAGAACAAAGGATTTTCTATGACACTGAAGGCATAGGCAAGGGGATTTCTCCTAATAGAACAGAAACATAGAGTAATCGATCAGCTTCAAAATGACTCGGGCCTCATAGAAATGAAAAGGGTCCCTGTCAACAACCTAGTTGAAATCTAGGTAGGTCCAAGTGCTCCAAATCTAATACAAATTGAAGAAATCATCAGGTTAGATAACCCTGAAGTTACAACACCACAAGTTGGATCGCGAGGTGAAGTTTCAACATAGCCAGAGATAGAGAGTACATTAGGGAGAGAAAGTGCACCAAACCCCCTCCACGACTTAATAACGATCTATGATGATCAGGAGAGTTCAAAGCTTTCCCTGGTGACTCTGATGTAGATCACAGAGGAAAAGGAACCTGAGAAGGCATCTTCCCCTGTTTTGGATGCTCAAATTCAAAGTCTTCCATAGAGTGACCATGAGTTCTAAAGTGTCATAGACACTAAGCTACTCGATGTATCGGGGATCTAAGTGGACAGCCCAGAGGACGAGCTAGGGTCGGGCAAACAAGAAGAAGAAGTCCCACAGCAGGAAATCAACATCTCAATAGTCAATTATAAGGTAAGTACCAAGCCTGCCCTTGATGCTTCAATTTCAGCAGATAATTTACCTCCCGATGAGTGACAACCAGAAGCCAAACTTTCGAAAAACACGGAAGAGGTTCAAGAACCCAATATTGAATAGATATACACCGTCGGGAACTTGGGAAACATGCTTACCTAGGGATAGTAGAAAATCCCCGAACCCGTGGATGAGGTTGCTGATATAAAATCCATCTCTTATGAACAAAAGTGGAAATCCATCATGAAAATAACCACCAAGAAGAGGAGGCTACTCTGGATCGCTCCATCCTCATCACCACAGAGGAAAAATTTATTAGCACGGAGCATTCCAAGACATCTGATCTTATCAACACAGGGATGGCAATCACAAATGCCACCCTTGATAGAGCGAGAAAGGATGAAGAGGAGTTGGTCATTGCACTGAAGGAGTTGGAGCATCTAAGCCATTTGGAGAAATATTATCAATACTCAACACATGCCAACGTGTTTTTGATAAGCGAATTCCAGTATGCCTACAGTAAATTCACAAATGAGTAGCACCTTTTCACTGCAGGGATAGATGATTTCCAAGAAGACACCCTCATGGCACTGGCGACGTGCAAAGATATTGAAATATGGTATGAGAAAGTACACCAAGCAGTGGAAAGGATCAATTACATCAGCGCAGTTCAGTAGGGCCGAGATGTCGAAGAGCATGACATTCGGGTACTAAGGGATAGCAACATTGACCTCATAAAGAAGTCGGTCGAATACCGGGTGAAAATGTCCCAATAACCACATCAATAAATCCAAGAGAAATGGGTCGAGTGCGAAACGAGCTGGACCAAGATCAACCAGGTGATGAGAGACATCGACCTTCCAGAATTTGGCACACCCAATGACTTTGTTGACTTGCATGACATAGTCAAATTACATGTTGAACAAGACCCATCATGGGATGCAGAGATAACAAAGGTGGAGAACATGGAGCCAGGTCAAGTACAACAGTTCATGGAACACCCTATCAAGGCTCAAACAGTTTTGTAGCAGTTAAATGCTAGAATATTCAAGTACCGGGCACAAGCAGTGGAGATAAAGGATACCCTTTCGGCCCCAATGGACCAACACATATTCTCGTATGCCAACACATGCGAGGATCTATTCATTAAATGGTTGGAGTACGAGAAGAGATATCCACTTAAATGAAACCATTTGATGAATCTTATAAGACTAAGAGATGAAAGCGCCAAGTGGCGATATTTGTTTTTACTTAGCTCACACTTTTGATAGTTATTCTTAGTTAATAATATGTTATAAATAAGAGGATCGACCTGTAGGAGAAGGTCGATGGTTTTTCAAAGACCCTCAGTTTTGGATTTGTAAAGAACTATTTCGGAGCTACCTTAATTGAGAAATCTTGTTTAGGACCAGAGACAAGTTTATTTTCATTTTTTATCAAAAGTGTGTGTGATTGGATCTGAAGAAGAATTATTTCTGATTTTTCTCTCATGAATGGATGGTGTAACGACTAAGAGCCTATGAATATGTTGATAATTTATATGATTCAATATTTTTATAGTTCTTGTATTTAATTATGAAAAGCAAATCGTTTTTTTGATGTGTGATCAATGATTAGAGATAAGGAAACTATTTTTCTTTCCATCGTTTATTACATGTATGTTTTCTTCTGATAATTGTATCTCAGTCAATGATTGGAACACCAACAGGTTCATGTATTAGTACTAGGCTTGCCATAGGTTCAAGAATCATTGTTTGCATGCTTGAGTATAAGGTTTATCCCGAGCTCAGCCTTCTTCAGTGGCTAAGCATTTTCCCTTTGTTACCAGGTTGGTTTATACCAACATTTATCTTGTATCAATCCCACCTATAAGAGGAAAATACAAAAAACAAAAAGAGAACATTCAAACTGAAGGAGGAGCTTTCGCAAGAAGACATCTTGTAAATCACTACATAAAGCCCATCGATTAATCAACCAGATCACAAGATCTGGAGAACCATTCCACCATTAAATGCTACATAGTCTAATTGGGCCTCGGTGGTGGGTATGGTTCCTTACTGTTGAGTTAAATGGATTTAGGACCCCTCAACAGAACTGGCGCTAGAAGGAGGGCATGAAGAATGAATGGTTGACCATATTTTTGACACAATATTTCACACAGCCTGTAGATTCAAAACAACCCACATGCATGGCTAGTCATTCTCAAGACAACCCACACATACTGAGTACTCCTTAAACGAGTAACTCACCCCGGCAAGAGGAATAACATTTATTCCCTGAGATACCTTATGCTCTTCCACACGAGGAATTGAACCAATTTAGAAGAATCATAAGAGCTTACTCCCAACAAATTGGAGCACTGCCCTTAGCTCCATTACTTCCTTATAGAAAAAAAGTAAGCAGACCAATGGTCAATACCCCCGACCAGGTTTTCATTCACACAGGAGAAGACCTGATAGATTTTTCCCTCACATAAATTGAACATCCTCTCAATCTAATCCTTGAAACACCGTTCAGTAACTACTCTGAGCCCGACGAATTTTCCGACGAGGAAGGGTTTAACTCAGAATGCTCATCTTCGGGGTTGGACGACATGGAAGATAACAATGATAATAATCAAGAAAGGGGAAACCCACTTCAGAATAATCAACCTTGGTTAGCCAGAGATGCTCTAGCCATCCATGGACGAGTACATAACCTTCCTCGACATCCAGAAAAGTTACTCCCTAAATTTGACCCTAAAACCTCAGGATTGCCTGAAGACCATATCAAAAAATTCATACTATCTATCAAACTAATAAATGTCCAACATGAAGACATAGTATGCAGGATTTTTCCCTAAATGTTTTAGAATTCCGCCTCCACGTAGTATTTTAACTTACCTGTAGGATCCATCACCAGTTGGATGAAGTTTCAAAAGGATTTTCTCGATAAATTTGCATAAGAACCCACTATTGGAGCCTTGATGGTTGAGTTGTTTGCTACCACCATGAGTTCAAAGGAGAAGGTTAAGGACTTTAATCAACGGTTCACCACTATCCTAAAAAAAATTCAACATGAAGCTAAACCCACTTAGGAGTTGCAAATTGAAGTATATGTTAATGCTCTCCCAGCTTTTGTTTCCATGTTTGTGAAGAGGGTTTCCAAAGAAACCTTAGCTGAGAATTTTGAAGAAGCCAAAACGATCAAATTCCAAATGAAGGGATGTAAAGAAGGCCAGGTCTCATTAGTTAAGAAGGAAGTTCAACCTCCTCCTAGGAGAGGACTCCTGCTGACTAGACTCCCAGGGAAGCAAACAGAACAAGATCTCGAAAAGGGGAGTGGAAACATAGAAGACCTACAACGCATGGTTAATAAGTTGTCAAACGAAATCATAGACATGAAAAGAAGTGTAGGGGAAGGAAACCAAGGCCAGAGGCCCTATAAACCCTTCTTTAAAAGAAATTCACCTTTCAAAGCAATTGAACCTCCCCCAAGCAACTTAAACATCGACCTGGAAAATGTAGCATATGACTCATTCTGTACCTATCACCAAGAGAAACATTCTAAAAGAAACTGTCCATAATGGGTGCATGCCATGAATTTGATGGCCAATCGGTTTCTAGATGAGGTTTTCCTAACCGAACAATCAAGCGGATCAGTTATGAATATTGTCGATCAGGAAGAAGTTGATCCACCAAAAGAAATGGCCATGCTGATATGGGACCCTGACCTACCAATGCCTTCCGATGATCTATTTGATGTTCAAGAACCACCCGTAGAGGTCTTGGTTGTGCAAACACAAAGTAGAGGTCAACATGTCTCAAATGAACTTGATATGGCCCAAACTTCAGGAGGAAAACCATCTCTCGATGACCCAAAAGCACCTTTTTTCCCCCAAAGAAATCCTATAAACATCCATACACGAGATTTGCCCAAGCTATAATACAACCTAGTTGAAGATTTGAAAACGTTGAAGGAAAATATATCAATCATGAACATGTGTAGAATCCCTCAGCGAAAGGACTTTCTGTTACAAGCATTGAAGTCCGTAGAAAATCCTACATCAAGCACTGACCAAGGAGAAAATCCAGCCCTCTCATATCTGAGAAATAAACCAACTGTGAATGCATGATCTGAAGATAAGAAGGGAAAGCCTTTTGTCCCGCTGTTCCTTTTGACATTTGAAGTCTTCAAAAAAAACCTCCATAACTGTTTGGTTGACTCAAGAGCATCCTCTAATGTTATGCCATTGTCTATATGAAATAAATTAAATGCATTCCCTCTCAAAAGTGATAAACATGTGATACAACTAGACAGAACCCAGGTTAAGTTTATGGGAGAACTAAAAGATGTAATGATCAGAATGGCGACACACCCAAAATGTTTTCAAGTAATTGACATCATTGTAGTAGATATCCCAGAAGCTTATGGATTGCTACTAAGTCGATATTGGTCCAAGAATCTAAACGAATACTTTAGTACAAACTGGGCTCACCTCTGGCTGCCATTAAAAGGACACACGAATATGATCAGGATTGATAGGGAAATATATCTAAAACATATTATCACCGACCTAGAAACCCTTAACGAACCCTCATCAACAGATTTCCCCGTGCTAGGAAATTATTCTTGTGACTCCAATTTTGGGAATTTCTCCCCCCTCTCATATGATGTTCCTCTTACTCAAAAATCCAAAATAATTTTTCAAGAAAATTTACCAACGACAGCAGAAGAAACCCTCTTATGTCAGGAAATGATGTTAGAAATCACGAAACAGATAGGAATAAAGGAGGAAAGTGGTATAAAAAAGGGAGATGATGGTTTTCACTCACAAATGTGGACCTTATACTTCGATGGATATAAATCACAAGAAGGGTCAGGGGCAGGGTGCATCCTCATTGATCCAAAAGGTAAACGAAATTTCATGTCTTGTAGACTAGAATTTGAATGCACAAACAACATCGTCGATTATGAAGATCTAGTACAAGGGATAAAGAAATCCATAGACTTAAACGTTAAAGAATTGAAGGTTTTCGGAGATTTTGAAATCATTGTTAGACAAATAAGGAACACTATACATTGCAACTCTCCCCACCTAAGGAATTACCAACAGGAAGTGCACATGCTAATAGAACGTTTTGAAGCTTTCAACATTACAGCGATCCCCAAAACAAAGAAAACTCTTGTTGATTATCTGGCCATCATTGCCTCAAGGCTATCACCTCTAAAAGACTATGAAGCCTCCTAGTTAACTATGGAGCTACTCTACAAACCATCGGTGCCCAACAATATTTCTAATTGGAAGGTCTTGGAAGGAGATGAGAAGATCATAAAATGTTTGAGCAATCAGGATAATTTTAAAGACTTGGCTATTGATGATGAAGTATTTTAGGAGCAATTAGCACAAACTGATCCTCATACAGATCAACCGATTGAAAAACCAAGGTCTCACATGATACCGAAAGGGGTATCCGATTTAGAAAACCTTTTTGACTTAAAGAAAAGATTCAAAGGTTCAATGAACACAAAGATGGGGAGTTCTTTTCCCATGTACAAAACTATAAATCTAGGAACCCCAGAAAACCCTAAGACTATTAATCTTGGCAAGACAATATCTAAAGAGGAAAGGAAGGCCTATCTCAAAAATTTTAGACAATATCAAGATGTCTTTGCTTGGTCCTATCGAGACTTGAAAACTTATGATACTCACATCATGCAACACACAATCTCGTTAAATCCCAGAGTGAAACCCTTCCAACATAAGCTCTGAAAGTACCACCCATCCTTGGAGCCTCTCATGTGTCAAGAGTTAAATAAATTACTAGATGCTAATGTCATCTTCTAGGTTAGACACTCTGCATGGGTATAAAATTTGGTTCCTATGAGGAAAACATCTGGGGAGATCCGTCTATATTTAGATTTCATAAACCTCAATAGAGCTTCAGAGAAGGACAACTATCCAGTACCACCAATGGAGCAACTCTTATAGACCATGTCTGGCTCTAAGATTTTCTCCCTGCTGGATGTTTTTTCAGGTTACAACCAAGTTCTAGTTTCAGAGGAAGACCATTTGAAGACTACCTTCTGAACCAAGTGGGGAACCTTTGCTTATAAATGTATGCCATTTGGGTTAATCAATGTAGGGGAAACCTTCCAGAGGGCCATGGACATAGCATTTAGGGGACTAATCAACAAGTGTGTATTAGTCTATTTGGACGACGTGATTGTGTATTCAAAGAATAGAGAAGATCACATCCAACACTTAACCCATATTTTCGAAAGGTGTAGGAAATACGGCATATCCTCAAACCCTAAGAAAACTATTTTTGGTGTCAATGAAGGTAAATTGCTAGGTCATATTATATCTTAAGTAGGAATTCCAATAGACCTAGAATGGATTAGGGCTATAGCTCATCTTCCATTACCCCACACCAAAAAGGCTATGCAATCCTTCTTTTGGAAAATCAATTTTGTGAGGAAATTCACCCCCAATTTCGCTGAAACTATCAAACCCTTACAAAAAATGATCCACAAAGATGTTGAATTTAAGTGGGATGATGAATGGAAAAGTTCTTTAAGCAATATTAAGTCTGCAATATCTCAAGCCCTAGTTTTGTGAAGTTCCGATTTTAGCAAATATTTCTTCCTCCATACTTTTTCCTCCGACCAATCGTTAGCTGCCGTATTGACTAAGAAGGATGATGACAACAATGAGACTCTGGTATCATTCATGAGCACTAATATCCAAGGGGCCGAACTAAATTACCTTGCTATAGACAAGAAGGCTTATGCAGTATACAAGGCAGTGAAACACTTCAAATCTTACATCCTAAAGAACCATACCAAAGTCATCGTGCCTCACCCTGCAGTCTGATCCCTATTCACTCAACAGGAGATAGGTGAAAGAAGAGGAAACTGGATGGAAGTAGTCCAAGAATTTGATCTATATATAAATCCTACTAAACTAGTTAAGGGACAAGGATTATGAAAATTGATAGTTGAATCCCAGGGCCAAGTAAATGAAGACCCCGGATGGGAGAATGAATTGGCATTATGGTGTGGCAAAGATTCATATGTCTCCCCAGGGAAAAATTCTTGGTATGAGAAACTGACTTATCTCCTGCTTCATGGGACTTGCCTAGAAAACCTAAATCCCAGGGAAAGGAGAGCCCTCAGGTTAAAATTAGCATAATACCACCTCATAAATTTGGTACTCTTCCGTGTTAATTATGATGGGGTACTTTTAAGGTGTCTTGAACGCAAAGATGCAGACAATTTTCTAAAGGAGCTCCACGATGGTCCTACAGGTGAAAATTTTGCAGGAAACACCACCACTCACAAAATACTGAGAGTTGGCTATTATTGGCCTACTATGTTCATGGATTCTCACACTTATGCTAGAAACTATAAAACTTTTCAAATAAGTGCGGGGAGGGAAAAGATAGCAGCTATCCCACTCCAACCTGTGGTTGTTTCCAGGCCATTCGAGCAATGGGGGTTAGATATCATAGGATAAATTACATCGAGTTCTTCAAAATAACATAGATACATACTGACTGCCACAAAATATTTCAAGAAATGGGTAGAAGCCATCCCTCTGACTCATGTAAATGAGAAGGTGGTGATCCAATTCATAGAACAACAACTGATCATGAGGTTTGGTATGCCTTATGTCCTTGTTTTTTATAATGCTGCTTACTTTTCTTCCACCCTATTGACAGAATTTTCTCTAGACAAAGGAATCATAATCATATACTCTACAAACTACTATCCACAGGGGAACGGAGTGGCAGAATCAACAAATAAGAACCTGGTGAGGATATTAAAAAAAACAGTTGCAGATAGCCAGAGGAATTGGCACAGTTCACTCCATAACTCCTTATGGGATGATAGAGTAACCCCCAAGGAAGTTATAGGAAATTCCCTGTACTTTCTGTTATATGGACAGGAAGCCATTCTCTTGAACATGATATATCTTCCATCTCTTCAACTTGCTCAGGACTCTAGAGGACAACCCTCATCAGTTATACAAAAAAGAATTGATACCATCCTCATGCTAGAATAAGAGAGGGAGAAAGAAAGATCAAAGTTTATAGCTCATCAACAGACAGTTAAAATGTGGTTTGATGAGCATAAGGCTAAAGAGAAGAATTTTGAAGTGGGAAACTTAGTCCTAAAATGGGACAAAGCAAATGAGCCAAAGGGAAATCATTCTAAGTTTCAGAATCTATGGCTCGGACCTTTTCAGGTAGCTAAGAAAATTGGGGTAGGCACGTTTTGGTTCCATAATTTGAGGGGGGAACTCGATGCCCTCTCGGTGAATGGCCAGACCCTAAAGCAATATTTTCATTAAAAAAAAATGTGTGTGTGTGTGTTTTCATGATGTTTTGCTTTTAGGTAGGTTTCTTGTGGAGTGTATTTTTGTTTTTGTTTCTTGCTTTAGTACTTCTGTTCTTTTTAAGTTTGTATTTAGCAAGACATCGGTTGACCTTAATTCATGCGATATGACGAACTCTATTCCTTACTCATCACTTACATAGAACACAAGAAGTGTTGGGAGTCCTGTAGTTGTTTAAAGGGTTTTCTATCTAACCTGTGCAGATGAACAACCTTGAAAAAATGATGAAGTGTCGGCCTGGTGGTATCGTACAACCTTAAGGGAAAGGTGGTCAGCAGGAAATGACTACATGTACCTCAAGACAGAGCTAGAAAAAGATTCACCTTAACCGTCTCATTTTGCAAATAACAGACATCCTCCTCTCCCACTCACTCAAGGACTTTTGTTGAAATAAAATCAACTATATCAAATGAGTGCATAGTAGGAGAGGGTATGCAGATAACTCTGTCGGGGCTATGGACACTTGTTGGTAGCAAATAAAGGTATGTGACATCGAGGTAACTCCGTCGGGGATATGGACGCTCACTGGCAGCGGAGCAACACCATAGCAAGTGAAAGATGATAACTAAAGGGCCTGGTGCCAGTGAATTCTTTACTTGACTCTTGTCAAAAGAGGCATGAGTTAGGATTACAGGAAATGAAGGTGGAATAAAGATTGAAAACCCCATGGACAGGACCGAATGCACCAACCAGGGAATTTCAAATGCAAGGTAAAAGAAGCTCTGATAAAAAACAAGTTAAGCTCTTAACTAGATTTTGTATCAACAGAGCATGAGACAGGAACATAAATTATTCTTTCACCCAGTAAGTTGCCATTTGTTGAGCACTCAACACACCCTAAAAATCCTTTAGCAATCTTTTTACTTTTTGGGTACCCCTTGATCTTCTGCACTGTCTGATTCGACTTCATTTTGAGAAAAATTTTGTCTTTTCTTGTTCTCATGAATCTCATCACCTATTCAGGTTTGTTTGAACTTACGAAACTCCATGACTAAAAAGGGCCTTAACACCTAAATAAAAAATCAACAACCAAACAGATTCGGCATTGAAAAGAATTCAAAGAATAAAAGGAAACCACTCGAAAAACCATGTTCGTCGAGCATCGATCTCTGTTGGCATCGACCAAAGGAAGTTTTTGTTTGCATCAAGTCTTGCATAAAGATATCGTCGATAGTTGATTCCCCTTCGACATCGGTAAAAGATGGGGGGGAGAGGCGTTAACAAAGAATGAAAAGATATCGTCGATGGTCGATGCCCCGACGCGCTTCATCGGTACTGGGGAAAACCTAGAAGGATCATCACCAACATTTTGACCACGATAAAAGTTATCCTTGATCGTCGATCCCCGATGCATTTTCGACATCGGGTCTTTTTCAAGGGAGCTGATTTGAAAGCACTTTGATAGGTTTTTTGTCGATTGTTGATCCTGGACACTTTTTCGGCATCGACAAGCTAAGGTTTGTTTTAGAACAAATAACTTAATGAAATCCCCGACTCCGATTAATACAACTGAACTAAGTCATTGGTCTTCAATGCCATGTATCTTTACCAGGTAAGAGATTTGTATTATCTAGTGCTATCCCGAGTTATCCTTGGTTCCCTAGGTCCAAGTCACACCCCCGAGTCAGTGTTGTCGCGTCAGCAATGTACGGTAAGGTCGATCGATGCCATAACTTTTTTGAAGGAGTTTATCCATGAAAACGTTCATAGCACAACCCCAACCCCCAATCCACCCACTGAGAGAGTGACACGATGGGATGTTTTAGCATTAGATACGATCAGATTTTGAGCATTTAAGGAAATAATTAATACCCGATATTGCATTAGTTTCTACCTCATGCGCCAATCAAAAAAACTGTTTAAAATCCTCGATAGACCACATCACCACTCGCGCCTCCTTAGTCAATCCACGATGAATTTAAGTTCTAGATATTTGGTGGCAAATGTATCAAAAATTCTCTCATATCCTAAATTGAATGGTTGATGCGACATGGTAAGATATTTCCTATTTAAAATATCTTGAGTTGTTGTGAAAGAAATCATTCTTCGTGTAAGAGAATCCCAGAGCATCCGAAGGAGAAAGACAAGCAACTCCAGGGTTTTATCGACCATGTGATTGTCAAAATAACCAGGTTTTAACAAGCTTCAGAGGTATGTATTCGAGTCTGTAAATTTTACATGGCTATAATTTATATGCTTTATCCAGTTTTTTACACAGTCTCTGGAATTTTACTTAAGTTGTAGGAACAATGACGCCAAGAAAACCAACCACTAGATGCTCGGTGAGAGCACCGAAGCTGAAGGAACCAGAGATGGGCGAAGTCTTTTCTGCAGGGATCACAAAGAAATTGGAATACATCCTTAGGATGAAACATGTCGTTAAGACAACAATGAAGAAGGTTTTCATCTATCCTCCAGCCTTTGGAAATACTGAGGCAAGCATCGGGTCCAAGATGACACTCCCACATTGGGGGGATCTCTTTAATAGGATCATCCAGGAAGAGTACCCAGAATATGTCCCACACAATGATCCATATGTGAGGGCGCTCGGCGACCAGGTGTTCCCAAACATCCGATGATCATATCTACATATGGTGGCAAGAAGAACCCCCATTTTTCCCTGCATAGAAGTTTTAAAGTGGCTCATCGACAATATAGACACACAAAAAAATTTAATCAACGATGAAAATGGTGAGTATGTCGGAGTGTTCCTCTCGGTAGAATTTCAGAAATACTACAAGCTTAGAGACCCTGAGGAGCAGCTAAACACAGACTTAGTGGTGAAGTTCTATGAACACCATGACACTAGCTGGGTGATGGCCTCATGGTGGAGGAAGGAAAAGAAGTTTACCAACTGGAGCATTGGCTAGTATGGGACAACAAACTTAAGGGAGCCATACGTCTATATGATAGCTCTCATCTATTGATTGTACAGAGAGAAATATTGCTCCAGATTCTCAGAGGCATGGATGCCTTTGGCATACATAGTTGCAATCATCGGGTGTAGGTTCAAATGGGGAGAAATAATCTCCAAGCAACTGAGCATCTGTGTGCAGCAAGCCCAGGCACCGAAGGAAGGGGAAGCACTAATGTTTTACATGGATTCATACTTTCTTGATGTCATGTGCACCAGAAACGTCTTCCCCAACATGAATCTAAGATGGCATGTTGTAGAGCTCCCAGTCCATGTCTACTTCAATGTGCTATGGGAAAACAGGTATAAGAAATCTTAATCCCTCATCTACGATGAATTCATCGCCCGAATTAATTTTATTCTTTTTAAGAAGGAATGCCCAAGGCTATCGACGAAATCCAAGAAGATGTTATCCAAGGTGGGCCATTGGTATTTGGACGAGCACGCCACCTACATCAGGGTGTTTGGGGCCATCGGAGCACCACATCTCGTACCAGCTCATGTCCCAGGATGACTTTTCGTAGGAGAAATATGCTATCAAACCATCTTGCAAGGTTACAATGACACCCTAGTAAAGGAAAAGAAACGAGCTTTCATAACCTATGGTTTCCATGTAGGGTTCTACTTGGTAAATGATATCGCTCAAGACAAACAAGAAGGGTTGAGCCAACTCGAGTTCAAATTATCGACGGGCCTATTCCGCAAGCACGTTCCAAAGCGCCTGGTATTACAACATGCTTCACAAGTGTCGTCCTGTTGGTCGTACGCTCACGACAAGTTCGAAGACGAAGTCTTCACAGAAAATGCCCAGGACTGGGATGAGGTGGTACAAAGGATGGTCGACCCAAAAATGACCAGGTTCAGGGCCATGAGCATGGATGAACAAGAGAAAAAAATAGAGCAGTTGTGTCAAGAGGCCCTTAGATCCAGGGAAGAAATCAGAGCGACAAAAGTAACAGAGGTGCATAAAAGGGGATTGTCTATGACACTGGAGGCACGGGAAATGGGATTTCTCTTGATGGAACATGCACATAAAGTAATCGATCAGTTGGGGAATGACCCAGACCTCATAGAAATGACAAGGGTCCCTACCGACAACCTAGTTTAAAGTCGGGTAGGTCCAAGTGGTCCGGAGCTAATACAAATTGAAGAAATCACCGGGTTAGATAACCATAAAGTTACAACGCCACTAGTCGGATCACCAGGGGACGTTTCAACACAGCCAAATATAGAGAGTACATCAGGGAGAGAAAGTGATCCAAACCCCCTCCATGACTTAATAACGATCTATGATGATGAGAAGAGTTCGTAGGTTTCCCTGGTGACTCCAGTGCAGATCACAGAGGAAAAGGAACCCGAGAAGGCATCTTCCTCAGTTCCTGATGCTCAAATTCAAAGCCTTCCACATAGTGACCAGGAGGTCGAAAGTGTCTTATACACTGAGCTACTCGATGTACCAGGACCCAAGTGGACAACCCAAAGGATGACCTAGGTTAGAGCGAACAAGAAGAATAAGTTCCACAGCAGGAAATTGAAATCTCAATAGTCGATTATCAGGTAAGTACCGAGCCTTCCCCTGATGCTTCAATTTCATTCAGTGCTTTATCTCCTGATAAGAGACAACTAGAAGCCAAAATTTCGGAACACACGGAAGAGGTTCAAGAACCCAGTCTTGAAAAAATATACACTGTCAGGAGCCTGGGAAACATGCTTACCTGGGGAGAGCAGCAAATCCCCAAACCCATGGATGAGGTTGTTGATATACAAGCCATCTCTTATGACTGAAAGAGGAAATCCATCATGAAAAGAACCACCAAGAAGAGGAGGCTTACTTTGGATCGCTCCATCCTCATCACCAAAAAGGAGAAATTGATTAACATGGAGCATTCCAAGACATCTGAGCTTGTCGATGCAGGGATGGTAATCACAGATGCCACCCTAGATAGAGTGATAAAGAATGAATAGGATTTGGCCGCTACACTAAAGGAGTTGGAGCATCTACGCCATTTTGTGAAATATTATCAGGACTCCACACAGGCCACGATGTTTTTGAGAATCGAATTCCAGGACGCCTACAGTAAATTCACAAATGAGCGGCACCTTTTCACTGCAGGGATAGTCGATTTCCAAGAAGACACCCTCATGGAACTGACAATGCAAAAATATATGGAAATATGGTATGAGAAAGCACACCAAGAAATGGAAAGGATCGATTACATCAGTAGGGTCGAGACGCTGAAGAGCATGACATTCGGGTACTAAGGGATAACAGCATTGACCGCATAAAGAAGTCAGCCAAAAACTGGGTGAAAATGGCCCAAGAACCACATCAGGAAATCCAAGAGAAATGGGACGAGTGTGAAAAGAGTTGGACCAAGATCAACCAGGCGGTGAGAGACATCGGCCTTCCAGAATTTGACACACCCGATGACTTTGTCAATTTGCATGACATAGTCAAATTACATGTCGAACAAGACTTGCCTTGGGATGAAGAGATAGCAAAGGTGGAGAACATGTTGCCAGGTCAAGTAAAATAGTTCATGGAACACCCTATCAAGGCTTGGACAGGTTTGCAGCAGTTAAATTCTAGAATAGTCAAGTACCAGGCACAAGCAGTGGAGATAAAGGAGATCCTTTTGACCCCAATGGACCAGCATATATTCTCATATGCCAACACATGCGAGGATCTTTTCATCAAATGGTTGGAGTATGAGAAGAGGCATCCACTTAAATGAAACCATTTGATAACTCTTAGAATATTGAGAGATGAAATCGCCAAGTGGCGATGTTTTGTTTTACTTAGCTTACACTTTGGATAGTTATTCTTAGTTCATAATATGTTATAAATAAGAAGATCGACCTGTAGGAGGAGGTAGATGGTTTTTGCAAAGACCCTCAGTTTTGTATTTGTAAAGAACTATTTTGGAGCTACCTTAATTGAGAAGTCCTGTTTAGGATCAGAGACAAGTTTATTTTCATTTTGTATCAAAAGAATGTGTGATTGGATATGAAGAAGAATTATTTCTTATTTTTATCTCATGAATGGATGGTGTAACAAGTAAGAACCTCTGAATCTGTTGATAAGTTATCTAATTCATTTTTTTATAGTTATTGTCTTTAATGATGAAAATTAAATCGTTGTCTTGATGTGTGATCAATGATTAGAGCTAAGGAAACTATTTTTCTTGTCATCGTTTATCACATGTATGTTTTTTTTCTGATAATTGTATCTCGGTCATTGATTGGAACACCAACAGGTTAATGTATTAGTACTAGGCTTTTCATAGGTTCAAGAATCATTGTTTGCATTATTGAGTATAAGGTTTATCGTGAGCTCAACCTTCTTCAGTGGCTAAGCATTTCCCCTTTGTTACCCAGTTATTTCATACCAACATTTATCTTGTATCGGTCCCACCTATAAGAGGAAAATACAAAAAAAAAGAGAGAGAACTTTCAAATTGAAGGAGGAGCTTTCGCAAGAAGACATCTTGTCAATCACTACATAAATTCCATTGATTAATCGGATGGTTCGTAAGATCTGGAGAACCATTCCACCATTAAATGTTGCAGATTCTAAGTGGGCCTCGGTTTAGGGTTTGGTTTCTTATTGTTGAGTTAAAGGAATTTAGGACCTCTCAACACATCCCCAAGACCAAATATTGGTACTCGTAGGGTCCCCAATCTGACTGAGATGAAACATACCCTTGTCATGTAAGATAAAAATAAGAGGGTCTGGGAGAATTTGTGCACCACCACTCCCCAGCTAGTCCATCCCTAATGATCTCAAAGGAATTAACCAAATATTTACAAATAATAGAAGACAAAGGGTTATTTTTTTATGGGATCCTAATACAATCATGTAAAAATGAAGGTCGGATGTATTTTTGAGTAACCAATTATGTCCAAATATTCTCTCTGGTAATTAATATCCAAACCAATTTTGAAGACAACACTTTTGCTAAAAAAAGATGTTTTTGAGGCCCCAACCTCCTAAAACTTTTGGAATTACTAAGGTAGACCATTTGACCTAGGGAATGAATAGATTTTCCTTGGTCCCAACCCACAAATATTTTGAGCAAATTCTCTTGATCCTTTTTGGATCCATGCTAATGACATCAAGTACACCAGAATATCCTCCAGGATTGATTTCACCAGAATTAGTCGCCCATCTCTGGAGAGCCACCTGTGACTCCATATGTTTAGTCGTTTCTCCAATTTTCCTAATAACCACATCCAATCTATCTTATTATAGCTATTTGGTTTTAGGTGAAAACCCAAATACTTTATCCCTTCATCCAAATGTTTAACCTCTAAAGGGAAAAAGGACTTGTATATTTCAATCTCTTACTCCTCCATATTTTCAAAAGAGATCGTGGATTTCCATTCATTAATTTGCATCCTAGTAGCTCGGCCAAATATATTCAAAATGTTTAAAAGTTTTTTTTCATCCCCTCTAAGCCCATTATAAAAAATCATGACATCGTCAACAAACAGTAGATGGGAAATACAAAGAGTTGTGGAGATATCAATTCCACCAGACTCCCTGTTTTATTTTGTTGATTCCAGGGCCCTGCTAAGTCTTTCCATTATTAGAAGAAAAACAAGTGAAGATAATGGACATCCCTGGCGAAGTCCTTTCTTCCTAAAAAAAGGGGGATGTTGAACCATTGATCAGAACATCAAAAGAGGCAGTCACGTTCGATCTTATGGAGTAAAGGGAGAAGAAAGCGCTTGTTCGGTAGTAGTCAACCCAAAACTGACATACGCACCAACAATTATAGCGGACCTCGTTTACTCAATGCCAATAAAGATGGGAGCATGAGTAGCAGAGGGTTCAGCTTCAGATCCATGGACTCCTAGAATCATTTCATTATTAGGTATGGCTGAGAGGAAATACAACACATCACTCATCTGATAAAATCAACCTCAAAACCTAGATGAGTAAGAAGAAGTCTGATGTAGAGCCAATTGACTCGATCGTAGGCTTTTGATAAGAGAACTGCTCCTTTCATCTTCTTAGTTTTCATAGAATGGATTCCTTCCTATGCAAATCCAATGGCTTCATGCATTTTAAGTCTTTCCATGAATCCAAATTGTTCCTTTGAAATAGACTTCAAAGGGACCTTTTTAATTATTTTTTCTATCACCTTTGCCACTATCTTATATATATAGTTACAAAGACATATGGGCCTGGAATAATTCAAGTCTTAGGAGTATCTAACTTGGGAATAAGAGAAATGAAGGTCGATTTCAGAGGAGCATGCAAGTGACCCTCCTTGTGTGATTCTTCAACCACCGTCTAGATGTCATTTCCTATTAAGTCATAGAAACCTAGAAAAATTCTACAGTCCATCCATTCCAATGAGACCTTTTGTTCTTCTAAAAACTATGTAGAAATTCCTAAATTTATTTCTTGGTCACCTCCTCAATAAAAAATTTGTTCGATTCTTCATTTGTGAACTGAGGAAAATAGGTTGCTAATCGGATTATATTAGCAATATTTTCTTAATTAGGTGCTTTGAACAAGTTATGGAAGTGAATTTTCCCCGACTGAGCCAAATATTGAAAGAATGACACTTCGTTGCCCAATGAATCTATGAGACTCCAGATTGTATTCCTGATTTTCCTCTCATTGGAAAAGGCCTGAAAACATTTTTTGTTTTCATCCCCACTCTTGTGCCATATCGCCCATATTTGTTTCCTCCAAAATTCCTCATGATCCATTCAAAGTTGTCGCTTTTGTTTTTCTAGGTTCAAAAGGGCCTCTTTCGATTCAGGGGAATGGTATGCTTCTCCAATTGAGTCATAGATGACCTACAATTCTACCTCAATCTCCTTCAAATCCCTTTCATCCCTATCCCTTTTTTCCTTTTCCCATAACACCACTTCCTTTTTAACTTGCTTTAGATTTGTGGAAAAATAAATCCCTGATTCCACACCACCAGTCAGATCATATGGTACCCAACACCTTTTGACCAAAGATGGGAAAATTTCCTCATTTATCCATGCTGGGTTAAATTTGAGGGGGCTAGGAGGTTTCCTAGGACCTCCCGAAATATCAATGAGAATTGGAGAGTGGTCAGATTCACCTTCGCACCCAATCCACTGTCGGATGAGCTCGGGTTGATTGATGAGATTTTTAGATACCAAGAATCGATCCAATATTTTGGTGATTATGTCCTCCCTTATCTTCTTATTTAACCAAGTGGGGAGTAGTTTTAATGGGGCAAAATCAAAGAGACCAGCCTCTGAGGGAGAGTGACGAAAAAAAACCATAAGGGGTTCTTCTTGTGCCCTAGGATCCCAAACCTCATCTACCGCCAAGAAGAAATTGATATCCCCCCCAATGATAATATTGTATTTTTAAATAAAGGATTTTCAGAGAAATGATTCCCATAAAGGAACCCTATCTTGATATGGCCCATAGATGTTTAGAATAGTAAAATACCTTCCCATGTCTGCACAGACAATCTCAACACCAAGGCCTGATTCAAAACCCCAGGAATTGAGCACATTGACCTTAATTTTATTCCATCCAATTGATAACCCTCCTGACCTTCCTTTGGAATCCAACCCTATAACATACCAAAGAGGGAATACATATTCCAAAGGAGAGATGAAAACTTGACTTTTCCCTAGGGTTTCTTGCAAGAGAATCATATTAGATTGATGCGAGGCTATCATCCTCTTAAGGGTAGTTTTTTTGGAGGGGCCTACCAAACCCCTACAATTGAGAGAGACCAATTTCATGGGGGGAATCCTTCCTGGGGCTTCTCTTCTCTAAGTGCCCCAAATATGGAAAGTTGTTTACCAACTGCCACATCTACTGAGGATTTATTTTTTTCCTTGGAAAGAAAGGATCTCCAACAAAGTCCCTTCAAGACAACTTCAGACTTGGGTTTTTTCCTAAACCAGTCATACCCATCCCTGAGGAGTCTGTCACTCGACGATTCTTGAGATTGTATACAATGTCTTCTTCAACTGAGTCCATGGATGACTCTGAATCACCTAGAGAAATTTCAGGGAAGGAAGGACTTGGGGTTGACATAGGAAGAGAAAGGGTTTGGGGAGGGGATAAAGTGGTCATGGGAGAGGAGGCCTGACAGTACAAGGATGGGTGGATAGAATGGAAGGGACTGATCCAATATTTTCCAAAAAAATAAAGAGTTATCAAAACATTAATTGACTATGAAGACATAAAAGACATACCCTGTGGGGAGAAGACAACTCGCAACGGAGTGTCATTTGAGAAGACTTCGAGAAAAGGGACAATGGGGCCCCCGCTTGATTCCATAGTCATTGAAAATATTTGTGAAGTGGTAAACCTCATTTCCGAGGGAGCCTCCTTGATTGACCATTCATGAAAATGTTTCTCCTCCTCCTAATGTAAACCCATGACCAAACCCGGTGTATCTCCTTTTTCCCAAGCCTCCAATATATTCCATTTTTCTACAGCGTCAGTCCTCAATTTCTTAGCTTTGAAAGGGAGTGGACACTGGCTCAAAATATGCCCTTGTTTGTGACACCTTTGGCATCATAAAGGGACTCCCTCATAGTTTAGTCTCTGCTTAAAATTATTCCCTCCAGACACCAATTCCAAGTCCTCCTCCAATCCTTCCCGCAGGTTTATTAGTATTAAAATGTGTGCAACCACATATTCATCATATGCAAAGAAATACATATTCGCATCTAAGAAGGATCCTAATGTATTCCTGATCATTTTAAAATCTCCCTAGTCTGGAACTCAAGAGGAAGACAAGGGAGACGAACCCAAATGAGAGAAACATCCAAGCGCTCCTTACCTACATTGAACAATGATGACCAAAAATTGAGATAGACAGGAGTTGAATCCACACTCCAAGGAGAATTTAGGACCCATTGTGCATCCTTTGTCTTTTCAAAATTGAAATCAAACCAACCTCGATCCAAAACCCTCGTCATCGACACATACCCTAGATGGCCCATCCAATGTGTGTTCTCCCAAGCCTCAAGATATTTTGCACTAAAATGTCTACCCCAAGCATTCCCTACCATGGTCGATGCAGAAAAATCCATCACTTATGCCATGGTGACATCCTCACTTAGGAGAAGCCTTGCCAGAGAATTCTTGGGCTTAAGAAATTTATTTTTCCTCTTTTGTAGTGTGGATGACTGTACTTGAGTATTATGGTGAAGATCTTACCCTAATGAGGGAAGGCCCACCGAAATACCTAAGTGAGACTCCAATAGAGGCTCATAAAAAACTAAAGCTAAGGGTTGTGAATGCACCAGAAGAGAATTTGTGAACTCAACCGGGACAAAAATATCTGAATAGACCCCTTGGGATTCGAGGGGGCCAACTGGTTGATCAGGTGAAAATAAACCTATGTATTGATTCCAGCTGATATCTCCAAGTCCCCCAAGATCCTGATGCCCCATCCTCCAAGAATCCTCTGAAAGTGACCCTTCTCCCCATGAGGAGAAAGGGTATGTCCACAAAAATGTCCCAATTGAGTCAAAAACACGAAAAACAACACCCTTACCAGGCACATAACCTTCTTGAGAAGGGAGAGAATAAGAAGAGTCGGACCTAGAGAAAGAAGATAACCCCAACGAATAAAGTGGGGAGGAAACAGACCTTACTAATAGACCAGATCCTGAATCCTTTCTCTAGCAAGACGTGGCACAGTTTGAGATGGACTGAGTGCCAACTGGAGACCCCCAAATGTCTACACCCTCCAACAAATCCATGTTGTAGTATACAAGTTCCTCCTCTGGTTCCCAAGTGTCAGATGATTGTAGCATTGCCCTCCTAAAATGCCTACGACCCAAAGAACCCTTGAAGCCACTGCAGCTTAGCCCTCACCGCTTCCATGGTTTCAAAATCCCTCCATAGGGCCCTCCCAGTCGTTTTTTTAATATTATATTAAAAATTGACTTAATTATATTATTAAATAATCAAATAAAAAATTTAAAAAAATTGTAGTTTAGACATTTTATAATTTGGCTTTTTTCAACCATTTAAAATAATAGGAAGATAAATCAATATTTTTTACTTAAAATTTGACAAGAATTATTTTAAATGGATGGAATTACAAATATTAAATATTAGCATTGCAATAGGAGTATTCAAGGGTGCTACATACATTTTTGCATGAAAATAATAATTTTTTTCATTTAATAGGGGTCAAGCAAGGTTGTCCCCTATCCCCTACCCTTTTTGGCATCTACATTGACAAGTTAGAATATTGTTTGGAAGCCGCAGGTTGTGTTGGACCTACTCTTGCTAGCATATTAATCATCCTGCTTCTCTATGTCAATGATATTGTTCTTATGGCAAGGAATCCCTATGACCTTAGTAAGCAACTTAGAATCCTCAAGGACTTATTCTCTAGTAAAGGTATGATTGTGAACACTGACAAAACAAAGGCTATGATCATTAAATCCAACAAGATCACCTACATTAATTTTGTATATAATGACAATAACATATTGGAGGAAGTGTCTTCATACAAGTATGATGAGTATCTTGGAATTGATATTCATCACAAGCTCAATTGGAAATATAGCATTGAGAAAAGGATAAATGGAGGGTTGAAAGCTTATTATGGGCTTGAAAATAATTGTAAAATAGCAAACCTTTAGCTATGTGATAATAAAAATATCATCTTTGAGACTCTTTTCACTCCTATTATTTTGTATGGTTGTGAAGTTTGGGGATGAAATATCTCTTGATAATCCCGGAGAAAGATAGAGCATATCCAAAATAATTTTATAACTTATAATCTCAAATAAGGGAATTACACCCTATATTATCCTCCTAATCGGAGCGAGCATTTTCCCCATTGAGATAACAACTATGATTAGGTGCTTTTAATGTACAAGAACAATATAAACAACATGGATAACAAGAGGCTCCCCCCAAAAAAATCATAATCTATCCAAAAGCACCAACGAATCAAGCAGGGATGGCATAATGATGCAAAGTCTTGGCTAAATCGTTGGGGAATAAAAGAAGAAGTTATTCTACAGAATATCGATGATATTAAAATATTGTAAAAGGTAAATTTAAGGAGAATCTATGGTGCGATAAAGAATTAGAGGATAAAATAAAATTGAGATATTATAAGGATTTGGTTAACCCTAACCTTGAAGATCAAAATTATCTCTTTTTTTTTACTAGTGTAAAGAAGAGAATCGATATTGCTAAAATAAGAACTAATTCTCAGGAGCTGCATAGTGAAATTGAGTGTTGGAAAATCCCCAAAAAAACATGGAAAGAAAGAATCTATCACCTTTGTGCCATCAAGAGGGTTGAAGATGAAAAGCACTTTCTCTTAGAATTCCCTACTTATACCCAAATTAGATCCCAAATTCCAAATATTTGTTACGATACCGACCTTCCTAAATGATCCAGATTTTATGAGCAGAACGAAATGAATACAGATTATTAACAGAGTCTTAGCAAAAAATAACAGAGATACAGTAAAACTGGTTTTCTATTCAATAAAGAAATAATCTGAAACTGCAAAATGCAGCGGAAACAAGCTTGCTGGAATGGTGGCGGCTTATCTATGAGAAGAGATCCGATGGTTGCGCTCATTCACAAGAAGAACATTACAATGAGGCTCTAAAGGCCTTTTTACAATAAAACAAGAATGTCAAAAACCCTAGACATCCAAAAACCTAACCCTAGGAGATGAAGCGCCAAAAGTCATGTGGGCCCTGTTTGGGTAAGTTAGTACATCAACTTCCCGGGGTCGTAACTTTTGCATATGATCTCCGTTTTAGGTGTGTGATAGCCCGTTGGAAAGGTATCATCGAGGGGATTCATTTTGGGGGCTCAATCATGCCTTTGGCTATCATTGAGGAGCTCGATCCCGAAAAACCTTCACTTAGGCCCTCAAAATTTCCCCGGAAGTTAAAACTACTAAAAATAGTAAATTGCCAAAATTGTCAAAAAATTGTCTTGAGCCAGTTCGAAAAGGTGGGTGGCCACCGATATCCATCTGGATCACTAACCTTCTAAGTCATAAAAAATTTAGTGATCTTGGAACGCTTATCTTAATGTTTTTCAAGTATTGAAATATCATTTTAAAGAAATCTAAGTAATCTCTTAATTTTCTTAAGGTATGATAAACAACAACCACCACGACCACCACATAACTATAGAAAAAACTAAAATATATTTAATATATTTATAATAGTTTAATAGATATAAAAAATAAAAAGAAATAAATAAATAAAACTAATATCAATATAAAATTATACAAATAATTAATATAAATCCATCTTAATTTTATTTTTTAAACACTTACAAATTAAAAAATTATATATATATATTGTTGGTCCCCGGTTTTGACCATGTTCTTTGCCTATACTACATACCATTGACCTCCAACTATATGCCAGTACCACCCTTTTTGACCTCATTTTGATATAATCAACATCCCTTTACCATTCAAAGGGGTCACCTAAGGTATCCTTGAAATTCAAGCTATTATTATGCATTTTAATACTTTAAATTGATAATTGGACTAATAACACTTGGGTTAGGTACCATTGCTATTCTTGGAACAGGACGCCGATACCAGGTACCAACTCGCACCGTGGCGGTACCAGTGGAACAGTTCGAAGTCGATGCATCATGGCATGCGTTATGGTTCGAAGGAGAGATAGCAGATTCACAAGCCAGCTGGAGCCGTTGCCACAGAGTGCTCGAGAGTATAATGATCAACCTGGATCAATTATTCTTCAGTGTTCACACTTCGTGACACTACGTGTCACGAAGTTGTGAAATGCGTTTTCAGTTTTATTCCAAGATTATTCTCGGATCAGGGATCCGTTGCTTTATGTTTTCTTTGTCTAAGACTGTTAAAAACAATAGGATATGGATATAAACCCGTGTTCATTGCTGAGAACGGGTTACTACTACGACTACCATTACTGTTGCTATTTTGCTACTGTTATCGGATTATGCCGTGAAGCTATGTTTTAATATAAACTG